>CM050202.1:2042500-2045000 GCA_027475355.1 Coilia nasus
AAGTGCAAGTTCCATAGTAGCTATATGAAAGTACCCACTCACGCATGTTGTACCGTAGCTAACAGACAGCGGGGGTGCTTATAAGTGCAAGTTCCATAGTAGCTATATGAAAGTACCCACTCACGCATGTTGTACCGTAGCTAACAGACTAATAAGCGCAACATTTATTTATAAACAACACTCAGAGCGTTTCTTCAGGCGCGGAACAAATTTTAGGTCAGGGGTGCTGCATATTTGAGTCATGGATTTCTTCCCATATAAGGCCGTTTTAGTGCACACTAACTGTGATGGCGGGAAGATATAAAGACTGACTGTCATTTGACCATATCCTGAAATGATGCGGTCACTCCAAATATGATCTTGGTAACTTTCTGCTCACCAATTTCCAGTAATGAAAGCGCAGTCACAATTATCATAGCCTAACTGTCCAAGCGGGAATACATCAGTATTGCCTTATCACGTTAATAATAACGCCATATGCGCACAAAGTGATTCCAAAAACCAAGCTGTGATTTTTATCTTAACCTACCTACCTAACCTGTCACCTGCCACCAACACCGATGTCAGAGAAGGACGGGTCCATCTCTGAAGCACATATAGCCACTAAAGATTTTACATGATTAACAGATTGTTTATAACTATCTGTAGACCGCGGAACGCACAAGGGGGCATAATCGCAAGAGAGTGCATACGCATGCAGACTGTCCCAGGCCTCTATGACTGATGTAAGGTGTGACAAGACCACACACTGACACAGATACTCAACGAAATACATAGACTTAGAAGATTAAGTCATCGTTCTGACACTTTAGCCCATGATAAGCCAAGCTTGCACATCAGGTCATAACGTGATCTTTGTGTGTGATATGAAAAAAACTCTTCTGCGCTGTTATTAGCAGTAACTAAGGATCTTTGGGGTAGCTGCTAGGCTCAATAGTTTTTTTTTACCTTTGACCTTACAATGTAGCCCACATAAAAACGACTTTTAAGTACACATCAGTCATTTTCATGCATTATTATGTTTATATTCAGATATGAATTTCATTATGTGATATTTTAGAATTGCTCAGATGGCTAAACGTGATAAAAACATGTTATTACTGCTCAGCTCAGTAGAGGGTGCTCAGCACCCTTGGTACCTTAGTATGTGTGTGGGTGGGGGTGCATGGGTGGGGAGTGATGGGCAGGGATAAAGCAACTTGGATGGGGTGACATTTTCTATTTTCTTTGGGTGAGTCCGGAGCAGTTCAGTGCAGTTGGAATAGGCTAATGGAGTACATATATTCTATATATATACACATATATATTTCTAATCACCTAATACTGCAGTTTTCACTTCCTTTGTGTGTCTCTAGTGCTCAATTAAACAGATATGTTGAAACAGGATTACTGTAAACTCCTGTACTTACAGGAAGATATAGTTTCAAGCCATCATTTTGAATCACTCTGTCTTTATTTCCTGTTTCATAACCTTGCCAATCACACTTGGACAGAGTGTGTGTTATGACCAAAAAGAGACATTGTTAGGTTAGGCCTATCTCATATATTGGTTACACAGCAACTGAATAATTAGCTCTGTAACAAACTCTGAATTGGAAAATGTTACGTTTCTATGCATTAGGGGAGACCGGGGTTGGTTGTCACACGGGTTGGTTGTCACACTCATCATATCTCGGCCACTAAAGGGCGCTGATCAACGTCACTGACATAGAAATGTTCAGAATTAGTGTTAGGGGTCATCTATGACAGTTCAAGTGTTTGACACAAGGTTTTGAGGTGAGATCAATATTAAGGTTTTTCATATCAAAATGTACATTTTCAGAACTTTAAGTTTTCTTTTCTTGTTTTGTAACTAATGGGTTTATTTTAGAAAAACTATTACCATTAAAAAGGATAAAGACAGAGCTATATTTTCAATATGTTTTTTCTTAGTTATGCTACAACTTGTGGCTGCTAGCGTCACTGCTACCATACAAGGTCAGGTGGGGATGGTTGTCACACTCTGTTTGGGGTTGGTTGTCACACGTGCCACCAATGGCCATATATGTATTCACTCTCTGACACACACAGACACACACACAAATCTAAATAGTAACAGTAGGCCTACTTATCTTATTGTTCTAATCTATATTTTGGTGTATAACATGTATATTTAAATAATATGTTATAAAATAGTATGTATTCAGCAAGTCTATGTTTTATTTCAATGTTCCCAAAGTCGATATTCCCAGTGCCTGTGTGTTATACTTATATTCTGAATAAGTTTCACTTCACTTTTTTTGCATAATTTTCAAAAATATTTCTATGTTATCATTTCCTCTCCCCCCGTTGAAATAACATTGTGACAACCAACCCCATAGTGTGTGACAACCAACCCCGCGATTTGGCAGCCCATATCTTTTGAACACAATGAATTTAAGGCGATTTACAACCCTCCAGTCCTACCTGACACTTTACGCTTACATTAGACTTTGAAAGGGAATCTATTCATAACACCGTT
>CM050202.1:2057500-2060000 GCA_027475355.1 Coilia nasus
ACCTGGTGCAGTTCTCTTGTCCCAGTGGAGGGATCTTCCACGTTAATGTAAAATCATAAACCTTTCCAAACACAATTTTCTCACTTTGCCACAAAAACACTGCCAAGCACACAGACTTTTATTTCTTTGATTTATTTTTCTTTTCTTTTCTTTTTTAATTTCATTTCATTTTATTTGACACTGGTTGGAAATGGCGAAATAAATTATAATGGTAAATAAATCCATTTTATTGTATTTTATTTTATTTTATTCAAGCATTTTAGAAGAAAGGTCCTCAGGTCGCCTACTCATGCGTCTATCACTCTCGGACCTCATAACCAGTCCTGACCACTAGGTGGCGCTTCTGAGAAGTCCCCGTTCTCTAACCCCCCTTCTGTGTCTGAAACTTCGCATCTGTTCATCTCCGCTCATCAGACCACACGCTTCACGCTGGACGCCCGGAGCTCCTGACACGGTTGCTGTCTTTCTCACAAGTATTTGCCAGCAAAAATGTAAGTATCATCTTTTCACTTACACCCGGCCGTAACACACAAGAGTGCAGAGTTGTTAAAACCGGCGCTGAGTGTTTTAGATCACGTTTTTTAGCCTACCTGTGAATTGTTCCAGTTTTCCAGACCTTGGCTTGAAGTTAAGTTGTGTATTTGAGTGAAATGTTAAATGTGTAAATTTAACTTGCATTTGTTAAACTTTGTGAAACGTAACACACACCGTAAATATTGTTTAAATCACCAGGTCAACGGTAGTTTTAGTCTTCTTGAGAGTTTTATTTCTTTACTCGATGACTTGGGACTTTGTTCGCTGGCTGTTGAACTTGAGTTCGCTGATGTGGCGAGGCTCGCGCTTGGACAGAGACGCATTCGCTCGCTCGCTCTCTCTCGCGCTGCCACCAGATCGCTTCCAAGCTAAGGATTGAAAACAGGCGTGCAAGCAGTGAAATCTGAGTCGGAGAGAAGAATCGGGAGCTATATTCTTTTCTCCCCCCAGCCATCGGTCTCAAGTGACACCTAAAAACACGTCCTGCCTGTTTTTGTCTCTGAAAAAGCTTAATCTTCCACTGCACCCAGATGCTCCACACGCATGTTTATGAAAGTGACCTGCGAGCAGGCACAAGCTTGTTTGTGTTATGGTTTTGTTCAGGAGATGCGGTCTTGATTAAATAGCCTTTGGACCAGTCCAACTCCTTAGTTTAGTACTGACTGAATCCCCAGTACATACCGACCCGGTTCGACCCGGTTTCATCTTGTACAGTATGAGTACACTGCTTTATCTGTAACAAACGTTACTACCTCACACGATATGTGTGGACATTATAGGACATACAGTGACATAATAGGATTTGTAAGTTTGACTTGATTATCATTATAAACGTGCATTAGGTCCACTTCAAGGGGTTATACCAGAGGGAGTTGTAATATCCTGCTTTAGGTAAACAGAGGGAGTTCCGTAATATCCTGCTTTAGGTAACCAGAGGTAGTTCTAATCATATACATGTATACAATGCCTATGGTTGTAATAACCTGGTTTAGGTAACACAGAGCTAGTTGTAATTGCTTGGTTTAATTACCACAGAGGTAGTTGTTAAGCTTATTTAGTTAACCCAGATGTAGTTGTAAAGCTGTTACTAGTAGAGCTCAGGGCTTTATGTTTAGTTAACAAATGGCAATAGGCTCTTCCTCTATCATCTTTACGGCTCGCTCTGGGTTAAAGGAACCATTTAGCTCCGTAGCAAACCCCAGTGGGCCGCACACCGGCCTGCATGCTCCTTTTTTTGGACTGTACTACCGCTGACCCAGTAAAGTTTTCTCGCTGGTTCTGGTGACCCAGTAAAGGGGTCCCGGTGGATCTGATGACGCAGTGAAGTGGTCTCCCTGGTTCTGGAGACGGTTCTGGTGAAGTGGTATCCCTGGTTCTGGACACGGTTCTGGTGAAGCGGTCTCCCTGGTTCTGGAGATGGTTTTGTTGAAGTGGTCTCCCTGGTTCTGGAGATGGTTCTGTTGAAGCGGTCTCCCTGGTTCTGTGTGCATCAGCATCTGGGTTTGAGCTTCAGGCAGAAATGAAGAAGGGAGGACTCTTGTGTCTCTAGGTGTCCGTAGTAGCCAGCAATCTACCATAGTCTACATAGCTGGGCCACGTGTGTGTGTGTGTGTGTGTGTGTGTGTGTGTGTGTGTGTGTCTGTAGTTGTGTTACCACTGCAGCCAGCAATCTACCATAGTCTACATAGCTGGGCTGTCTGAGTGTGTGTGTGTGTGTGTGTGTGTGTGAGTGTGTGTGTGTGTGTGTGTGTGTCTGTAGTAGTGTTACCACTGTAGCCAGCAATCTACCATAGTCTACATAGCTGGGCTGTGTGAGTGTGTGTGTGTGTGTGTGTGTGTGTGTGTGTGTGTGTGTGTCTGTAGTAGTGTTACCACTGTAGCCAGCAATCTACCATAGTCTACATAGCTGGGCTGTGTGAGTGTGTGTGTGTGTGTGTGTGTGTGTGTGTGTGTGTGTGTGTCTGTA
>CM050202.1:2062500-2067500 GCA_027475355.1 Coilia nasus
AGTATTGTTGGGGTTTAGTAGTAGTAGTAGTAGATTAGGAACAGTATTGTTGGGATTTAGTAGTAGTAGATTAGGAACAGTATTGTTGGGGTTTAGTAGTAGTAGATTAGGAACAGTATTGTTGGGGTTTAGTAGTAGTGGATTAGGAACAGTATTGTTAGGGTTTAGTAGTGGTAGATTAGGAACAGTATTGTTGGGGTTTAGTAGTAGATTAGGAACAGTATTGTTGGGCTGTGTTGTGCTGTGCTGTCTGGTAAAGCTGTGCTGTGCTGTGCTGTCTGGTAAAGCTGTGTTGTGCTGTGTTGTCTGGTAAAGCTTTGCTGTGTTGTGTTGTGCTGGTCTGTCTGGTAAAGCTGTGCTATGCTGTGTTGTGTTGTGCTGGTCTGTCTTGAAAAGCTGTGCTATGCTATGTTGTGTTGTGCTGGTCTGTCTGGTAAAGCTGTGCTATGCTATGTTGTGTTGTGCTGGTCTGTCTGGTAAACCTGTGCTATGCTATGCTGTGTTGTGCTGTGTTGTCTGGTAAAGCTTTGCTGTGTTGTGCTGTGTTGTGCTGGTCTGTCTGGTAAAGCTGTGTTGTGCTGTGTTGTGTTGTGCTGGTCTGTCTGGTAAAGCTGTGTTGTGCTGTGTTGTGCTGGTCTGTCTGGTAAAGCTGTGTTGTGCTGTGTTGTCTGGTAAAGCTTTGCTGTGTTGTGTTGTGCTGGTCTGTCTGGTAAAGCTGTGCTATGCTGTGTTGTGTTGTGCTGGTCTGTCTTGAAAAGCTGTGCTATGCTATGTTGTGTTGTGCTGGTCTGTCTGGTAAACCTGTGCTATGCTATGCTGTGTTGTGCTGTGTTGTCTGGTAAAGCTTTGCTGTGTTGTGCTGTGTTGTGCTGGTCTGTCTGGTAAAGCTGTGTTGTGCTGTGTTGTGTTGTGCTGGTCTGTCTGGTAAAGCTGTGCTATGCTATGTTGTGTTGTGCTGGTCTGTCTGGTAAACCTGTGCTATGCTATGCTGTGTTGTGCTGTGTTGTCTGGTAAAGCTTTGCTGTGTTGTGCTGTGTTGTGCTGGTCTGTCTGGTAAAGCTGTGTTGTGCTGTGTTGTGTTGTGCTGGTCTGTCTGGTAAAGCTGTGTTGTGCTGTGTTGTGCTGGTCTGTCTGGTAAAGCTGTGTTGTGCTGTGTTGTGTTGTGCTGGTCTGTCTGGTAAAGCTGTGTTGTGCTGTGTTGTGTTGTGCTGGTCTGTCTGGTAAAGCTGTGTTGTGCTGTGTTGTGTTGTGCTGTGTTGTGTTGTGCTGTGTTGTCTGGTAAAGCGATCGAGCGCTGGCGGCTGCCCCAGGGCCCTGTATTTAACAAGCTATCTGGAGAGCACGTCATCTGGATGGGTTTAGCTATCTGGAGAGCGCGTCATCTGGATGGGTTTAGCTCCGCGCCAGAGCATGGCAATTCAGCTACAGATGGGGATGTAGGTTGCGGTGCTGTGTGAGTGTGTGTGTGTGTGTGTGTGAGTGTGTGTGTGTGTGTGTGTGTGTGTGTGTCACAGTGGGGTTAGGGGGTGTGTGGCCTGCCTGGGGTGCTGGGAGTTGGGGAGCTTGGCCAACATCCTGCTTTCAGACAAACAGCAGCACCCTTCTTACTTCTCCTTCAATACGTCTGTTTACCTGGATATGTGAAACATGCATTAGTGGCACACTCACACACACACTCTCACACACACTCACACACACACTCTCTCTCACACACACACACTCACACACACATATGTTTACCTGGATATGTGAAACATGCATGTGTGGCACACTGACACACACACTCACACACTCACACACACACACACACACACACACACACACACACACACACACACACACACACACACACTCACACACACACACACACACACACTCTCACACCCACACACTCACACACACATGTGTTTACCTGGATATGTGAAACATGCATGTGTGGCACACTGACACACACACTCACACACTCACACACACACACACACACACACACACACACACACACACACACACACACACACACACACACACTCACACACACACACACACACACACTCTCACACCCACACACTCACACACACATGTGTTTACCTAGATATGTGAAACATGCATGTGTGGCACACTGACACACACACTCACACACACACTCACACACACACTCTCTCTCACACACACACACTCACACACACATGTGTTTACCTGGATATGTGAAACATGCATTAGTGGCACACTCACACACACACTCTCACACACACACACACACACACACACACACACACACACACACACACACACACACACACACACACACACACACACATATGTTTACCTGGATATGTGAAACATGCATTAGTGGCACACTCACACACACACTCTCTCACACACACACACACACACACACACACACACACACACACACACACACACACACACACACACACACACACACAAACATCTGTTTACCTGGATATGTAAAACATGCATGTGTGTTTGGGACACTAAGTTGCTTTTTCAACCTTAAAACAATGTTTCCAAAATCGTTTTAGTTGTTCATCAACTCGTAACAGGATAAACGCCACTTCTGAGTTGGCTTTGCTGTCCTCCATGGGCTATAACCGCACTATGCAAGTTTGGCAAAGCGGGTCGCCGATCTGTAGTTCGAGTGAGACATAAGAAAGCCAATTCCGCTTCCAACCTGTAGGGGGACCGAAGAGGAAAAGTGCTTTAGTGTGGCTTTAAAGACAATACAATTGTCATGACAGTAAACAAACAATGCAACTGACATCACTGTAAATAAATAATCCACATATAAGCTAGTAAATTAGCATTGTTAGGAGTACGAGTGTGGCATTGCCAGCTTTGTGTTAGGAGTACGAGTGTGGCTTTGCCAGCTTTGTGTTAGGAGTACGAGTGTGGCATTGGCAGCTTACGTATTAAGAGTACGAGTGTGGCATTGGCAGCTTTGTGTTAGGAGTACGAGTGTGGCATTGGCAGCTTTGTGTTAGGAGTACGAGTGTGGCATTGCCAGCTTTGCTTTCATTCTACCACATCCATGGCAACAAGTACTCAGGCCAGTGTTTATGAGTGTGAACAGAGACGGGCCGAGTGTCTCATATCTCCCATTCGCTCAGCCACAAACATGCCAACGCAAACACACACCAGATCTCCCACATTTTTTACCCGTGATTCCGACAGACAACAGGTGGTGTGTTGCCCCTGGCCACACACACACACACACACACACACACACACACACACACACACACACACACTCTCAGTGTGACTCACATACTGTAGGGGTATCTGTTGGCTGAAAGATGGCTCCAATGGGTCTCTGATCTGGCCCTGAGTGTGTGTGAGTGAGTTTGTGTGTGTGTGTGTGTGCCAGTGTGTGTGTGTGTGTCTATCTGTCTGACATTCTACACTGATGTCCACATCCCTAGAGGAACCTGTTCACATCCCTGGAGGAATCTGTCCCTATCTCGGGAGGTTCCTGTCCTGATCTCTGACAGGTGACAGGTGTGTCACAATAAATCAGCTCTGACTGACAGGAGCCCTTGCCGCCCTGTGTTGTCATGGAAACAACACTGACTGAAGGTGAGCCACTATGCTCCCATGCGCTCTCCTCCAGCAGGGATGCACCTGTGCCTCACCTGTGCCTCACCTGGGCCATACCTGGGCCACATCTGGGCTATACCTGGGCTATACCTGTGCCTCACCTGTGCCTCACTTGGGCCACACCTGGGCCACAAGGGCCACATCTGGGCTATACCTGGGCCATACCTGTACCTCACCTGGGCTATACCTGGGCCACATCTGGGCTATACCTGGGCTATACCAGGGCCATAACTGGGCCACACCTGAGCTATACCTGGGCCACACCTGAGCTATACCTGGGCTATTCCTGGGCTATACCTGGGCTATACCTGGGGTAATCTGTGAGCACAACAACAACAGGTCCAGACACGTGGGATACCATAAGGAATGCTGCTCGACTGAAACACACACACACACACACACACACATACACACAAACACACACTCGTCCCAAGGGGTAGGCTCTGTGAAGATAAGAATTAAGGCTCTCTAGTGTGTGTGTATGTGTGTGTGTGTGTGCCTCCTATTGTATGCAGACAAACAGGATTGACAACTCGAGGTGTTTCACGTGTGTGTGTGTGTGTGTGTGTGTGTTTGTGAGTGCTTGTTTCACTAGAGCTTCACTTATGCACTTAAAGTGTGTTTGTACATGTTTGTATCAGTCAGCATTTCTCAAAGTGTGGGGCACGCCCCACTAGTGGGGGGCGGAGGTATTGCAGGTGGGGCGCATGAAATTGGAAGAAATTTGCTTTTTTCACATTCTTTATTAATGCCTTTCTGTTTTGCCAGTAAATTAAAACACTCACTCACAATAACTTCACTAATTGCCCTAAACATGTTAAAAGAACATTAGATAGGAAACCAGAATCCAAACAGAAAACCGTAGTGCAAATAATACAGCCTAGACCTCGGCATGTTAATTGGGGCGGAATAATGACAACAATGCAACCGGGCGGTAGACGTTTGTAAATCGCTTAAGACTCAAAATGGACAAGTTTGTTACAAGGGCCACAAAAGTTGGCGATTCTACGCCAACAGAGAAAGAAAAGGCAAACCAATCGAAATGCCAACCAAAAAGAAAATGTGCTGAAGCGTATCATGCTTTAGCATTCGCTGTAGCTGGCTGGGTGATGAGGAGCGACCCATGTGCGTCGTGTGCCTTCCACAGCTACTGTAGCAGCAGACAGCATGAGGCTGAGCGTATCTTGCTTTAGCATTCGCTGTAGCTGGCTGGGTGATGAGGAGCGACCCATGTGCGTCGTGTGCCTTCCACAGCTAGCAGCAGACAGCATGAGGCTGAGCGTATCTTGCTTTAGCATTCGCTGTAGCTGGCTGGGTGATGAGGAGCGACCCATGTGCGTCGTGTGCCTTCCACAGCTACTGTAGCAGCAGACAGCCTGAGGCTG
>CM050202.1:2082500-2102500 GCA_027475355.1 Coilia nasus
TTAAGCTAATACTAGTAACAGTATCTAGGTGGGTGTTAGTGAGTAAAGTGACAGCTTTCAATTTAAAACATTACGTTAGCGTAGTTCGCTAGCTTTAGCGTGCTAACAACCACATAGTACAGTAAATGGTTGCTGCCTGACCTGAAATAAAGCTAATTTTCTCAAAATCAAAACAGTAACAACTCACACTATTAGGCTTGAACTTATTACAAATAGTTCCAGATTGTGACACATGATTCCAAAAAAACCCTTAACAACTCCAGAAAGACGTAATGACCAATTTATTAGTTAAACTCCACGTGTCCCATTCATTTCAGTGAAAGGAATCTTGAATCTGCTGTGTGCACTGCATAAAGGGGGATTTTCCCCCCTCCCCCTTGTGAAAATACAACACGGAAGCAAACGGACGTTGGCCACTCTCCCTCCCTCAACACTCTCTGGCCTACAAAAAACAATGAAAGAAATTCGCATGACTTTATTAAAATCTGATTCTTTTGTAATTCTTTAAAAAAAGCACAATAGTAACACAGGCTTCATATTGTGCATTTCAACATATCCAAGGTTTGACTTAGTGGGAGGATTTCGAGCCCAAAGGCCATTGGTTTTCTTCAAAGTACGGAATCAAGGATCTCAATAATTGTAGGTAGCCTACATTACAGATTTGACTGAATATGTGCTACTTGATGTTACTTATCACTATGAAATACAATCATAAAAAACACAAAATCAACCATTGACAACTCAGTATAGGTCCTTCTAGCTGAACACCTCCCACTCCATCTCATGTTATCCTCTCTTAAGCTTCCTATCCTTCTACTGTAGGCCATCACCTCTCAGTCCATCTCCTATGCCGCAGGCACCTTCCTTTTTCTGTCCTCCTAGCTGGGTACCTTCCACTCCTCTTGTAAATTTGTGGGCACCTCTCTCTCCCTTTTCTTCTAGCTGGGCATCGGTCACTCCATCTTGTACCCTACAGGCCCATGCCTCTCCTTCTTTGTGGGCACTTCCCACTCAATCTCATACTATGTATGTGTAACAGATGCCAGCTAGCCCAGCTCAGCATTAGAATGTTAGTAAAATCTCCCTACCAACATCTCAAAAGGATACGCTAAGGAGCATTGGTGGCCTCGTAGGTCATGGGTTTGAATCCACCAAGAAGTGCTTTTAAAGCGCTTTGGGTTAACTTGTGTTTGCTTTTAAATGTGCTATATAAATAAATTGACTTGACTTGACTAGAAGTGCCCCTGAGGTACCTTGAACATACCGTCCCCACACACTGCTCTCCAGGCACCATCATGGCTGACCCTGCTAACAAGTGTAATGGCTTTAATGCAGAGTTATAAATTTCACCATTGACAGAATAATAAAAGAATTTACATGGGTTTTAGGTCAATTTGGAAATGTCCCTCTCCTCCTAGTCAATCACTACCCAATTCATGTTGTACCACACAGGATGTATTCCCCTCCCCCACTTTAAGGATTCCCTCCAAAATGTTTACGCTCACTTTGGGGACATTGAAGCACGCGTTGGCCGCACTGACTAGTTGTGCACGTCATGTGCCACTGAAACCTGTTGTATGTTAACCTGTTAAATGTGATACATAAGTTTTGACAATTACTGTAAGGTATCATTGTTTTTTCTGATAAAGGGTAAAATAATCAGATGTTTTTCACCTAATGCACTTATGCCACCCCCCGCATGCTTTGTGTAGCATCAGCGTTACCCCTACACTTCTGAGATGTGCAATTAAAAGTGATTGTGATAGTTCGCACAGGGAATTCTGGGGGGAAAAAACACACATTTGCCAGCAAGGATGTCGAATGGCATAGCAGAGGTGACATTTCTAGGGAATGGCTTTGATATTCCCAACAACCAGGTCCTCCAGGTCCTAACATGGGCTTTCCCCATTCTATGTTGTTGCATATTGACAACTCAGTATAGGTCCTTCTAGCTGAACACCTCCCACTCCATCTCATGTTATCCTCTCTTAAGCTTCCTATCCTTCTACTGTAGGCCATCACCTCAGTCCATCTCCTATGCCGCAGGCACCTTCCTTTTTCTGTCCTCCTAGCTGGGTACCTTCCACTCCTCTTGTAAATTTGTGGGCACCTCTCTCTCCCTTTTCTTCTAGCTGGGCATCGGTCACTCCATCTTGTACCCTACAGGCCCATGCCTCTCCTTCTTTGTGGGCACTTCCCACTCCAATCTCATACTATGTATGTGTAACAGATGCCAGCTAGCCCAGCTCAGCATTAGAATGTTAGTAAAATCTCCCTACCAACATCTCAAAAGGATACGCTAAGGAGCATTGGTGGCCTCGTAGGTCATGGGTTTGAATCCACCAAGAAGTGCTTTTAAAGCGCTTTGGGTTAACTTGTGTTTGCTTTTAAATGTGCTATATAAATAAATTGACTTGACTTGACTAGAAGTGCCCCTGAGGTACCTTGAACATACCGTCCCCACACACTGCTCTCCAGGCACCATCATGGCTGACCCTGCTAACAAGTGTAATGGCTTTAATGCAGAGTTATAAATTTCACCATTGACAGAATAATAAAAGAATTTACATGGGTTTTAGGTCAATTTGGAAATGTCCCTCTCCTCCTAGTCAATCACTACCCAATTCATGTTGTACCACACAGGATGTATTCCCCTCCCCCACTTTAAGGATTCCCTCCAAAATGTTTACGCTCACTTTGGGGACATTGAAGCACACGTTGGCCGCACTGACTAGTTGTGCACGTCATGTGCCACTGAAACCTGTTGTATGTTAACCTGTTAAATGTGATACATAAGTTTTGACAATTACTGTAAGGTATCATTGTTTTTTCTGATAAAGGGTAAAATAATCAGATGTTTTTCACCTAATGCACTTATGCCACCCCTTGCATGCTCTGTGTAGCATCAGCGTTACCCCTACACTTCTGAGATGTGCAATTAAAAGTGATTGTGATAGTTCGCACAGGGAATTCTGGGGGGAAAAAACACACATTTGCCAGCAAGGATGTCGAATGGCATAGCAGAGGTGACATTTCTAGGGAATGGCTTTGATATTCCCAACAACCAGGTCCTCCAGGTCCTAACATGGGCTTTTCCCATTCTATGTTGTTGCATATTGACAACTCAGTATAGGTCCTTCTAGCTGAACACCTCCCACTCCATCTCATGTTATCCTCTCTTAAGCTTCCTATCCTTCTACTGTAGGCCATCACCTCTCAGTCCATCTCCTATGCCGCAGGCACCTTCCTTTTTCTGTCCTCCTAGCTGGGTACCTTCCACTCCTCTTGTAAATTTGTGGGCACCTCTCTCTCCCTTTTCTTCTAGCTGGGCATCGGTCACTCCATCTTGTACCCTACAGGCCCATGCCTCTCCTTCTTTGTGGGCACTTCCCACTCAATCTCATACTATGTATGTGTAACAGATGCCAGCTAGCCCAGCTCAGCATTAGAATGTTAGTAAAATCTCCCTACCAACATCTCAAAAGGATACGCTAAGGAGCATTGGTGGCCTCGTAGGTCATGGGTTTGAATCCACCAAGAAGTGCTTTTAAAGCGCTTGTGGTTAACTTGTGTTTGCTTTTAAATGTGCTATATAAATAAATTGACTTGACTTGACTAGAAGTGCCCCTGAGGTACCTTGAACATACCGTCCCCACACACTGCTCTCCAGGCACCATCATGGCTGACCCTGCTAACAAGTGTAATGGCTTTAATGCAGAGTTATAAATTTCACCATTGACAGAATAATAAAAGAATTTACATGGGTTTTAGGTCAATTTGGAAATGTCCCTCTCCTCCTAGTCAATCACTACCCAATTCATGTTGTACCACACAGGATGTATTCCCCTCCCCCACTTTAAGGATTCCCTCCAAAATGTTTACGCTCACTTTGGGGACATTGAAGCACACGTTGGCCGCACTGACTAGTTGTGCACGTCATGTGCCACTGAAACCTGTTGTATGTTAACCTGTTAAATGTGATACATAAGTTTTGACAATTACTGTAAGGTATCATTGTTTTTTCTGATAAAGGGTAAAATAATCAGATGTTTTTCACCTAATGCACATGCCACCCCTTGCATGCTCTGTGTAGCATCAGCGTTACCCCTACACTTCTGAGATGTGCAATTAAAAGTGATTGTGATAGTTCGCACAGGGAATTCTGGGGGGAAAAAACACACATTTGCCAGCAAGGATGTCGAATGGCATAGCAGAGGTGACATTTCTAGGGAATGGCTTTGATATTCCCAACAACCAGGTCCTCCAGGTCCTAACATGGGCTTTCCCCATTCTATGTTGTTGCATATTGACAACTCAGTATAGGTCCTTCTAGCTGAACACCTCCCACTCCATCTCATGTTATCCTCTCTTAAGCTTCCTATCCTTCTACTGTAGGCCATCACCTCAGTCCATCTCCTATGCCGCAGGCACCTTCCTTTTTCTGTCCTCCTAGCTGGGTACCTTCCACTCCTCTTGTAAATTTGTGGGCACCTCTCTCTCCCTTTTCTTCTAGCTGGGCATCGGTCACTCCATCTTGTACCCTACAGGCCCATGCCTCTCCTTCTTTGTGGGCACTTCCCACTCCATCTCATACTATGTATGTGTAACAGATGCCAGCTAGCCCAGCTCAGCATTAGAATGTTAGTAAAAACTCCCTACCAACATCTCAAAAGGATACGCTAAGGAGCATTGGTGGCCTCGTAGGTCATGGGTTTGAATCCACCAAGAAGTGCTTTTAAAGCGCTTTGGGTTAACTTGTGTTTGCTTTTAAATGTGCTATATAAATAAATTGACTTGACTTGACTAGAAGTGCCCCTGAGGTACCTTGAACATACCGTCCCCACACACTGCTCTCCAGGCACCATCATGGCTGACCCTGCTAACAAGTGTAATGGCTTTAATGCAGAGTTATAAATTTCACCATTGACAGAATAATAAAAGAATTTACATGGGTTTTAGGTCAATTTGGAAATGTCCCTCTCCTCCTAGTCAATCACTACCCAATTCATGTTGTACCACACAGGATGTATTCCCCTCCCCCACTTTAAGGATTCCCTCCAAAATGTTTACGCTCACTTTGGGGACATTGAAGCACGCGTTGGCCGCACTGACTAGTTGTGCACGTCATGTGCCACTGAAACCTGTTGTATGTTAACCTGTTAAATGTGATACATAAGTTTTGACAATTACTGTAAGGTATCGTTGTTTTTTCTGATAAAGGGTAAAATAATCAGATGTTTTTCACCTAATGCACTTATGCCACCCCCCGCATGCTCTGTGTAGCATCAGCGTTACCCCTACACTTCTGAGATGTGCAATTAAAAGTGATTGTGATAGTTCGCACAGGGAATTCTGGGGGGAAAAAACACACATTTGCCAGCAAGGATGTCGAATGGCATAGCAGAGGTGACATTTCTAGGGAATGGCTTTGATATTCCCAACAACCAGGTCCTCCAGGTCCTAACATGGGCTTTTCCCATTCTATGTTGTTGCATATTGACAACTCAGTATAGGTCCTTCTAGCTGAACACCTCCCACTCCATCTCATGTTATCCTCTCTTAAGCTTCCTATCCTTCTACTGTAGGCCATCACCTCTCAGTCCATCTCCTATGCCGCAGGCACCTTCCTTTTTCTGTCCTCCTAGCTGGGTACCTTCCACTCCTCTTGTAAATTTGTGGGCACCTCTCTCTCCCTTTTCTTCTAGCTGGGCATCGGTCACTCCATCTTGTACCCTACAGGCCCATGCCTCTCCTTCTTTGTGGGCACTTCCCACTCAATCTCATACTATGTATGTGTAACAGATGCCAGCTAGCCCAGCTCAGCATTAGAATGTTAGTAAAATCTCCCTACCAACATCTCAAAAGGATACGCTAAGGAGCATTGGTGGCCTCGTAGGTCATGGGTTTGAATCCACCAAGAAGTGCTTTTAAAGCGCTTGTGGTTAACTTGTGTTTGCTTTTAAATGTGCTATATAAATAAATTGACTTGACTTGACTAGAAGTGCCCCTGAGGTACCTTGAACATACCGTCCCCACACACTGCTCTCCAGGCACCATCATGGCTGACCCTGCTAACAAGTGTAATGGCTTTAATGCAGAGTTATAAATTTCACCATTGACAGAATAATAAAAGAATTTACATGGGTTTTAGGTCAATTTGGAAATGTCCCTCTCCTCCTAGTCAATCACTACCCAATTCATGTTGTACCACACAGGATGTATTCCCCTCCCCCACTTTAAGGATTCCCTCCAAAATGTTTACGCTCACTTTGGGGACATTGAAGCACACGTTGGCCGCACTGACTAGTTGTGCACGTCATGTGCCACTGAAACCTGTTGTATGTTAACCTGTTAAATGTGATACATAAGTTTTGACAATTACTGTAAGGTATCATTGTTTTTTCTGATAAAGGGTAAAATAATCAGATGTTTTTCACCTAATGCACATGCCACCCCTTGCATGCTCTGTGTAGCATCAGCGTTACCCCTACACTTCTGAGATGTGCAATTAAAAGTGATTGTGATAGTTCGCACAGGGAATTCTGGGGGGAAAAAACACACATTTGCCAGCAAGGATGTCGAATGGCATAGCAGAGGTGACATTTCTAGGGAATGGCTTTGATATTCCCAACAACCAGGTCCTCCAGGTCCTAACATGGGCTTTCCCCATTCTATGTTGTTGCATATTGACAACTCAGTATAGGTCCTTCTAGCTGAACACCTCCCACTCCATCTCATGTTATCCTCTCTTAAGCTTCCTATCCTTCTACTGTAGGCCATCACCTCAGTCCATCTCCTATGCCGCAGGCACCTTCCTTTTTCTGTCCTCCTAGCTGGGTACCTTCCACTCCTCTTGTAAATTTGTGGGCACCTCTCTCTCCCTTTTCTTCTAGCTGGGCATCGGTCACTCCATCTTGTACCCTACAGGCCCATGCCTCTCCTTCTTTGTGGGCACTTCCCACTCCATCTCATACTATGTATGTGTAACAGATGCCAGCTAGCCCAGCTCAGCATTAGAATGTTAGTAAAAACTCCCTACCAACATCTCAAAAGGATACGCTAAGGAGCATTGGTGGCCTCGTAGGTCATGGGTTTGAATCCACCAAGAAGTGCTTTTAAAGCGCTTTGGGTTAACTTGTGTTTGCTTTTAAATGTGCTATATAAATAAATTGACTTGACTTGACTAGAAGTGCCCCTGAGGTACCTTGAACATACCGTCCCCACACACTGCTCTCCAGGCACCATCATGGCTGACCCTGCTAACAAGTGTAATGGCTTTAATGCAGAGTTATAAATTTCACCATTGACAGAATAATAAAAGAATTTACATGGGTTTTAGGTCAATTTGGAAATGTCCCTCTCCTCCTAGTCAATCACTACCCAATTCATGTTGTACCACACAGGATGTATTCCCCTCCCCCACTTTAAGGATTCCCTCCAAAATGTTTACGCTCACTTTGGGGACATTGAAGCACGCGTTGGCCGCACTGACTAGTTGTGCACGTCATGTGCCACTGAAACCTGTTGTATGTTAACCTGTTAAATGTGATACATAAGTTTTGACAATTACTGTAAGGTATCGTTGTTTTTTCTGATAAAGGGTAAAATAATCAGATGTTTTTCACCTAATGCACTTATGCCACCCCCCGCATGCTCTGTGTAGCATCAGCGTTACCCCTACACTTCTGAGATGTGCAATTAAAAGTGATTGTGATAGTTCGCACAGGGAATTCTGGGGGAAAAAAACACACATTTGCCAGCAAGGATGTCGAATGGCATAGCAGAGGTGACATTTCTAGGGAATGGCTTTGATATTCCCAACAACCAGGTCCTCCAGGTCCTAACATGGGCTTTCCCCATTCTATGTTGTTGCATATTGACAACTCAGTATAGGTCCTTCTAGCTGAACACCTCCCACTCCATCTCATGTTATCCTCTCTTAAGCTTCCTATCCTTCTACTGTAGGCCATCACCTCTCAGTCCATCTCCTATGCCGCAGGCACCTTCCTTTTTCTGTCCTCCTAGCTGGGTACCTTCCACTCCTCTTGTAAATTTGTGGGCACCTCTCTCTCCCTTTTCTTCTAGCTGGGCATCGGTCACTCCATCTTGTACCCTACAGGCCCATGCCTCTCCTTCTTTGTGGGCACTTCCCACTCCATCTCATACTATGTATGTGTAACAGATGCCAGCTAGCCCAGCTCAGCATTAGAATGTTAGTAAAATCTCCCTACCAACATCTCAAAAGGATACGCTAAGGAGCATTGGTGGCCTCGTAGGTCATGGGTTTGAATCCACCAAGAAGTGCTTTTAAAGCGCTTTGGGTTAACTTGTGTTTGCTTTTAAATGTGCTATATAAATAAATTGACTTGACTTGACTAGAAGTGCCCCTGAGGTACCTTGAACATACCGTCCCCACACACTGCTCTCCAGGCACCATCATGGCTGACCCTGCTAACAAGTGTAATGGCTTTAATGCAGAGTTATAAATTTCACCATTGACAGAATAATAAAAGAATTTACATGGGTTTTAGGTCAATTTGGAAATGTCCCTCTCCTCCTAGTTAATCACTACCCAATTCATGTTGTACCACACAGGATGTATTCCCCTTCCCCACTTTAAGGATTCCCTCCAAAATGTTTACGCTCACTTTGGGGACATTGAAGCACACGTTGGCCGCACTGACTAGTTGTGCACGTCATGTGCCACTGAAACCTGTTGTATGTTAACCTGTTAAATGTGATACATAAGTTTTGACAATTACTGTAAGGTATCATTGTTTTTTCTGATAAAGGGTAAAATAATCAGATGTTTTTCACCTAATGCACTTATGCCACCCCCCGCATGCTCTGTGTAGCATCAGCGTTACCCCTACACTTCTGAGATGTGCAATTAAAAGTGATTGTGATAGTTCGCACAGGGAATTCTGGGGGAAAAAAACACACATTTGCCAGCAAGGATGTCGAATGGCATAGCAGAGGTGACATTTCTAGGGAATGGCTTTGATATTCCCAACAACCAGGTCCTCCAGGTCCTAACATGGGCTTTCCCCATTCTATGTTGTTGCATATTGACAACTCAGTATAGGTCCTTCTAGCTGAACACCTCCCACTCCATCTCATGTTATCCTCTCTTAAGCTTCCTATCCTTCTACTGTAGGCCATCACCTCAGTCCATCTCCTATGCCGCAGGCACCTTCCTTTTTCTGTCCTCCTAGCTGGGTACCTTCCACTCCTCTTGTAAATTTGTGGGCACCTCTCTCTCCCTTTTCTTCTAGCTGGGCATCGGTCACTCCATCTTGTACCCTACAGGCCCATGCCTCTCCTTCTTTGGGGGCACTTCCCACTCCATCTCATACTATGTATGTGTAACAGATGCCAGCTAGCCCAGCTCAGCATTAGAATGTTAGTAAAATCTCCCTACCAACATCTCAAAAGGATACGCTAAGGAGCATTGGTGGCCTCGTAGGTCATGGGTTTGAATCCACCAAGAAGTGCTTTTAAAGCGCTTTGGGTTAACTTGTGTTTGCTTTTAAATGTGCTATATAAATAAATTGACTTGACTTGACTAGAAGTGCCCCTGAGGTACCTTGAACATACCGTCCCCACACACTGCTCTCCAGGCACCATCATGGCTGACCCTGCTAACAAGTGTAATGGCTTTAATGCAGAGTTATAAATTTCACCATTGACAGAATAATAAAAGAATTTACATGGGTTTTAGGTCAATTTGGAAATGTCCCTCTCCTCCTAGTCAATCACTACCCAATTCATGTTGTACCACACAGGATGTATTCCCCTCCCCCACTTTAAGGATTCCCTCCAAAATGTTTACGCTCACTTTGGGGACATTGAAGCACGCGTTGGCCGCACTGACTAGTTGTGCACGTCATGTGCCACTGAAACCTGTTGTATGTTAACCTGTTAAATGTGATACATAAGTTTTGACAATTACTGTAAGTTATCGTTGTTTTTTCTGATAAAGGGTAAAATAATCAGATGTTTTTCACCTAATGCACTTATGCCACCCCCCGCATGCTCTGTGTAGCATCAGCGTTACCCCTACACTTCTGAGATGTGCAATTAAAAGTGATTGTGATAGTTCGCACAGGGAATTCTGGGGGAAAAAAACACACATTTGCCAGCAAGGATGTCGAATGGCATAGCAGAGGTGACATTTCTAGGGAATGGCTTTGATATTCCCAACAACCAGGTCCTCCAGGTCCTAACATGGGCTTTCCCCATTCTATGTTGTTGCATATTGACAACTCAGTATAGGTCCTTCTAGCTGAACACCTCCCACTCCATCTCATGTTATCCTCTCTTAAGCTTCCTATCCTTCTACTGTAGGCCATCACCTCTCAGTCCATCTCCTATGCCGCAGGCACCTTCCTTTTTCTGTCCTCCTAGCTGGGTACCTTCCACTCCTCTTGTAAATTTGTGGGCACCTCTCTCTCCCTTTTCTTCTAGCTGGGCATCGGTCACTCCATCTTGTACCCTACAGGCCCATGCCTCTCGTTCTTTGTGGGCACTTCCCACTCCATCTCATACTATGTATGTGTAACAGATGCCAGCTAGCCCAGCTCAGCATTAGAATGTTAGTAAAATCTCCCTACCAACATCTCAAAAGGATACGCTAAGGAGCATTGGTGGCCTCGTAGGTCATGGGTTTGAATCCACCAAGAAGTGCTTTTAAAGCGCTTTGGGTTAACTTGTGTTTGCTTTTAAATGTGCTATATAAATAAATTGACTTGACTTGACTAGAAGTGCCCCTGAGGTACCTTGAACATACCGTCCCCACACACTGCTCTCCAGGCACCATCATGGCTGACCCTGCTAACAAGTGTAATGGCTTTAATGCAGAGTTATAAATTTCACCATTGACAGAATAATAAAAGAATTTACATGGGTTTTAGGTCAATTTGGAAATGTCCCTCTCCTCCTAGTCAATCACTACCCAATTCATGTTGTACCACACAGGATGTATTCCCCTCCCCCACTTTAAGGATTCCCTCCAAAATGTTTACGCTCACTTTGGGGACATTGAAGCACACGTTGGCCGCACTGACTAGTTGTGCACGTCATGTGCCACTGAAACCTGTTGTATGTTAACCTGTTAAATGTGATACATAAGTTTTGACAATTACTGTAAGTTATCATTGTTTTTTCTGATAAAGGTTAAAATAATCAGATGTTTTTCACCTAATGCACATGCCACCCCTTGCATGCTGTGTGCAGCATCACTGTTACCCCAACACTTCTGAGATGTGCAATTAAAAGTGATTGTGATAGTTCGCACAGGGAATTCTTGGAAGAAAACACACATTTGCTAGCAAGGATGTTGAATGGCATAGCAGAGGTGACATTTCTAGGGAATGGCTTTGATATTCCCAACAACCAGGTCCTCCAGGTCCTAACATGGGCTTTCCCCATTCTATGTTGTTGCATATTGACAACTCAGTATAGGTCCTTCTAGCTGAACACCTCCCACTCCATCTCATGTTATCCTCTCTTAAGCTTCCTATCCTTCTACTGTAGGCCATCACCTCTCAGTCCATCTCCTATGCCGCAGCCACCTTCTTTTTTCTGTCCTCCTAGCTGGGTACCTTCCACTCCTCTTGTAAATTTGTGGGCACCTCTCTCTCCCTTTTCTTCTAGCTGGGCATCGGTCACTCCATCTTGTACCCTACAGGCCCATGCCTCTCGTTCTTTGTGGGCACTTCCCACTCCATCTCATACTGTACGCAAAGGAGCATTGGTGGCCTCGTAGGTCATGGGTTTGAATCCACCAAGAAGTGCTTTTAAAGCGCTTTGGGTTAACTTGTGTTTGCTTTTAAATGTGCTATATAAATAAATTGACTTGACTTGACTAGAAGTGCCCCTGAGGTACCTTGAACATACCGTCCCCACACACTGCTCTCCAGGCACCATCATGGCTGACCCTGCTAACAAGTGTAATGGCTTTAATGCAGAGTTATAAATTTCACCATTGACAGAATAATAAAAGAATTTACATGGGTTTTAGGTCAATTTGGAAATGTCCCTCTCCTCCTAGTCAATCACTACCCAATTCATGTTGTACCACACAGGATGTATTCCCCTCCCCCACTTTAAGGATTCCCTCCAAAATGTTTACGCTCACTTTGGGGACATTGAAGCACACGTTGGCCGCACTGACTAGTTGTGCACGTCATGTGCCACTGAAACCTGTTGTATGTTAACCTGTTAAATGTGATACATAAGTTTTGACAATTACTGTAAGGTATCATTGTTTTTTCTGATAAAGGGTAAAATAATCAGATGTTTTTCACCTAATGCACTTATGCCACCCCCCGCATGCTCTGTGTAGCATCAGTGTTACCCCTACACTTCTGAGATGTGCAATTAAAAGTGATTGTGATAGTTTGCACAGGGAATTCTGGGGGAAAAAAACACATTTGCCAGCAAGGATGTCGAATGGCATAGCAGAGGTGACATTTCTAGGGAATGGCTTTGATATTCCCAACAACCAGGTCCTCCAGGTCCTAACATGGGCTTTCCCCATTCTATGTTGTTGCATATTGACAACTCAGTATAGGTCCTTCTAGCTGAACACCTCCCACTCCATCTCATGTTATCCTCTCTTAAGCTTCCTATCCTTCTACTGTAGGCCATCACCTCTCAGTCCATCTCCTATGCCGCAGGCACCTTCCTTTTTCTGTCCTCCTAGCTGGGTACCTTCCACTCCTCTTGTAAATTTGTGGGCACCTCTCTCTCCCTTTTTTTCTAGCTGGGCATCGGTCACTCCATCTTGTACCCTACAGGCCCATGCCTCTCCTTCTTTGTGGGCACTTCCCACTCAATCTCATACTATACGCTAAGGAGCATTGGTGGCCTCGTAGGTCATGGGTTTGAATCCACCAAGAAGTGCTTTTAAAGCGCTTTGGGTTAACTTGTGTTTGCTTTTAAATGTGCTATATAAATAAATTGACTTGACTTGACTAGAAGTGCCCCTGAGGTACCTTGAACATTGTACCGTCCCCACACACTGCTCTCCAGGCACCATCATGGCTGACCCTGCTAACAAGAGTAATGGCTTTAATTCAGAGTTATAAATTTCACCATTGACAGAATAATAAAAGAATTTACATGGGTTTTAGGTGAATTTGGACATGTCCCTCCCCTCCTAGTCAATCACTACCCAATTCATGTTGTACCACACGGGCACCTCCTTTCCCCTCTCCTCCTCCTCCTCTCCTTTGTCTTGTATGACATGGGCACCCCTGTTCCACCTTATACTATGCAGGCACCTCCCTGTCTTCCTAGCCAGGCATCTCCAAATCCATGTCATACCATGCGAGCACCTCCCTCCCCCTCTCCTCCTAAGTAGGCACCTACCATTTCAGGTCCTTCCACTCCATCTATAGTGAATGAGACTTTAAACCACAGCAACAAAGGGGGTGAATGGTGGGGGGAGGTCACAAATGATCTTGTTTGATATTTCAATGTTAGAATATGATTTATCTATCAGACAAACGGAAAAGACTTGACAAGACCTGGTTTATCTGCAGTGTATGCTATGTGTTGTCCATTGGGGTATATTGAATAAGTTTGAACATTTTGTCACATGCACAAAATAAGGAAATGCAGAAAAAGACTAACCATATCACATTATTCCATGCTTAGTGGGCATTGTCATCACTACTTTCATTTTAAGATTTCAAGAAAGTAAATAGGCTTTATTGACCAATTTATATGAATTTGTCCAAAAAACGACTATGTAGTTTCCCTGGCTGTAAAACGTAAAATTTGACCAACTTAACCAACATAAAATGGAAAAGTGCATAATGTTTGTGTGTTAGGAAGGTCTAAGGAGTAAAATCCATGTACTGATTTTTTTTAGAAAAAAAATGGGATTAAAGGGTTAATACTGTGAAAACTGTCCACTTTCGGGGGGGGGGGGGGGGGGGTACTCATTATTGCTGTGTACTGTATTCCCCTCCCCCACTTTGCTATTCCCTCCAAAATGCATCTCCATATAAGGAAGAACAATCACCCATTGGGTGCAAACTCTTTCTCTCAAAATGTGACGTCACTGAAGCATGGTGCAGGTAGTTTGTGTTGCGGGAGATGAAGAAGAGAATGGAGCGACAAGGAGAAGATTGAGGACTAAAGAGAGGTATGTTAAAGTATGTTGTAACAACAGAATGTCAATAACTGGAAAAAGGAAACAACGGTGCTTGTTTCAATGTTTGCGTAGTTACTGCGTACTATGTGGATGTAAGTTTGGTTTTTGTACAGACTTGGCAAAGAAAGGCGGTAGGCTAGTTATTGAAAGCTAACGTGGTTGATGTTAGCTTTCTACATGTGGTCCAATACTGCTACGGAGGAA
The DNA here is from genome assembly GCA_027475355.1 of Coilia nasus. Lineage (NCBI taxonomy): Eukaryota > Metazoa > Chordata > Actinopteri > Clupeiformes > Engraulidae > Coilia > Coilia nasus. The sequence continues at coordinate 2,096,869 of CM050202.1, forward strand.
AGGGTACAGTATGATTTCTTAAAACAGTTGGTTTTGTTTTTTTTAAGGTCGGTTGCTTTTTTTAGTTAACAATATGACGGTGGAAGATTAGAAGAAAGCGTTAGTTGCCAGGTCATTTCATAACTACCTAAGGTTTGAAATATTTTAAACCATGAATACAAGCCTTCATGCCTACACCGCTGTGAACTGTCCAGTGTTCCAACTACGTTGTAAATTACATCCTAAACATGTTCATCATGTCGTACACTAATTACCTCCGGCAGTAGAGGTTATTTAAGCATCGGCGTTTGTTTGTTAGCAACGTAATTCAAAAGGTTATAGATTCATTTTGATGCAATTTTCAGGGTGGGTCAAAAATGGGCAAATTTAAAAGTGATTAGATTTTGGTGGTGATCTGAGCTGGCCTGGCGGAAGTCTGCGCTCTCGGAGTGCTTTTGTAGTTAGCACATGGCGTTTTCGCAGATTAACTGCTGATTGACGAGGCAAGGCGATTTCTAAAATCGTGTATTCTGAACTTGTCATGGAAACGATTATGCTAGACTGGCATTGCAAATGGGGAGTCTAACTCTGCTCATGTTTTCAGGACAGTGACTGGGATTTCTCACTACCATGGCATCAAGGAGAAAAAGAATAAAGCCCCAGCAAGATGCTGCAAGATATATTAATCTAAAAGTGGACAAAAGTGGTCTGGAGAAAAGATTTATTGATGAAGTCAAAGGTGAGTTATCTTGTGCTATTTTTTTCTCCAGCTGCCTCATTCTCATTCTCTGCTATCCGCAACTCAACAGTTGTCATCTTGTCTCCTGTACTCCTTCTCCTCTGCTTTCTTACCCTCTCCTCTGAAAACCACCTTCCCCTTTCTCCCCTACTGTTTTCACCCTGCTTTCACACTCTTCTTGTTGACACATATTTTTCATTCTTTATCATTCTTTATCATCTTCCCTTCCCTCTTCCATTCTCTTCCCCTATTACTCCCAATCTCTCCTTTCTGATCTCTCTTCTCCTTTGCTCCCACTTAATTCTCCCCCATGCTTTCCTATCCTCCTTTCTACCATTCTATCTCTTCTTCAGGTCGAGGAGTTTTTGCCACTTTGGCCTTCTGTCAAGGAGATTTTGTCCTGGAGTACAGAGGGAGACTTCTACCATGTGAACATGTTTCCAGAAAGGCAGTATCAGAATTTGTGTTTGATTTCAAATGGAAAGGACAATGTTGGAGGTAAGTGACCCCATTCCCCTTTCGTGAGGTTATTTGACAAGACTTTTTTTCAACTTCCCCTTGTTAAATTTGTCCACAGCATTGCATTGTTTGAAGTGATGATTGTGTATGTTTCCTAATGGGCAGCCTGGATGCGTCTGTTGAGGATGAATCTTTGGGAAGGCTTGTAAATGATGACCATCAGAGGCCAAACTGCAAAATGAAACTTTTATACTTTAATAGGGAGCCACACCTTTGCATGTTTGCTCTGAGAGACATTTCACCAGGAGAGGAGCTATCATACAATTATGGAGATGCTGATTGGCCTTGGCGTAAACGGGTATGATGCATGACATTTTTTCAAGTTGATTACAACTCATACTGACTGAAATATGGATTTATGATCTAAAACTGAGGCAGCTGCCTAAAAAGCAGGGGCAGGGCACAGACACCACTAAACTTTGCTGTGTTGTGCTGCAAATACTTTACACAATTAGTTCTAATACCCACTTTGGTCAAAAAATGCTCTTTACAGGGCGAGAAACATGTTCACAGCAGAGAAACCCGGTGGTGATCAGGTTAATTAATTGTATGTCAGTGCACTTGTTGGTATCACAGTGGCATATGTTTCTCTGGTTTGAAACCTGTTTCCTCTTAGATCAAGGATAAACATTCTGTTGTCGACTGTCATGATGGAGCTGTCTCAAGAACGCCTGTTAGGATGAAGAAGAATGAGGTATGCATAAGTTGTCACAATACAGATTGTGCCTGTTTTAGGCATCCATTTGATTGTGTGTATATGTGTCTGGTACACCTTTGCTGTTACAGCAATAATTATTTTCTTGACCAATGTTTAGCGAAGTCTTTAACATTCTAATACCCACTTTGGTCATAGAAATGCTCTTTACAGGGCGAGAAACATGTTCACATGTATGTTTTAAGTACTGTTCTTTATGCATTGTAGGACCAAATTGAACTGTCAGTGGCTGAGCTTCCAAAGTCCCACCAGTCAGTTATGACTGGAAAGGCTCCTTCCCAAGAAACTACCGAAAGACTCAAGGTATTAAAACGATTGACTTGTCACCTTCCTGCATCATGCATGCCTCCAGCATATGTATATTTTGCACTTCCTTGCTTCAAGCTTCCCTATAAAACAAACATGCACACGGGTTTCTGTGGAGAACTGAGTGAGATACGATGCTCAGAAATCTCCTCTGCTTCCTACTCTATTTCAGCATAGCCTTTTAAAAGTCCAATTGGCAGACAAGGGTTTTTAGGAGATGGCTATAAAGACGACTGTCCCCAATTTTTCTAATATGGATTTGAGGTCCCCAGATGATGTAAATGAAATCACATGATTTTAAAATGTGGAATGTTTAAGGTATGGATTGCTTTAAGAACCTGCTGGTTACTTTAGCAAATAACGGAAACAGCTTGTCTGCATGTTGTAGTTGTGATAATATGTAGCCACCTGTTTAAGCCATTGTCTGCTAGGTTTTCTCTGCATTGTGTAGTAAATAGTTGCCATTCTAGTCAAAGCTTACTGTTCCACCAGTGACACAGCAGCACCGTTCAGATGCGCACATATGCTCTGCTCTTTCTCTGAAACCCGGTGGTGATCAGGTTAAATAATTGTATGTCAGTGCACTTGTTGGTATCACAGTGGCATATGTTTCTCTGGTTTGAAACCTGTTTCCTCTTAGATCAAGGATAAACATTCTGTTGTCGACTGTCATGATGGAGCTGTCTCGAGAACGCCTGTTATGATGAAGAAGAGTGAGGTATGCATAAGTTGTCACAATACAGATTGTGCCTGTTTTAGGCATCCATTTGATTGTGTGTATATGTCTGGTACACCTTTGCTGTTACAGCAATAATTATTTTCTTGACCAATGTTTAGCGAAGTCTTTAACTTTCTAATACCCACTTTGGTCATAGAAATGCTCTTTACAGGGCGAGAAACATGTTCACATGTATGTTTTAAGTACTGTTCTTTATGCATTGTAGGACCAAATTGAACTGTCAGTGGCTGAGCTTCCAATGACCAACCAGTCAGTTATGACTGGAAAGGCTCCTTCCCAAGAAACTACCGAAATGACTCAAGGTATTAAAATGATTGACATGTCACCTTCCTGCATCATGCATGCGTGTGGTAGTGCACATTGTGCATTGTCAGAGGCTAGAGGGGAGGTGTACTAGTGGTGACAATGTCATTGGCAGAAGCAGCAGCAGCAGTTCAATCGATTATAGAAATTATTCAGCTGGGAATGAACTGGGCTCATGATGTAACGTAAACACACAACAATAGTGTGGAGAACTCCATTGGCATGCAATACGGTCAGAGACTAATCGCTAGTATCTCCACGTTTTTGCTGCATACAGTCTCACCAAGACCAACTCCCTAACCATTAGGCCACAGCTGCAAGCATGTTTATGTACAGTGCCACACCTCCCTTCTTTTTGCCAGTAAGTTTATTGTGTCTGTCCAAGTGAACCGCACTGAAACCTGGTAGCTCAACATTAGCAGTGGGGATACAGCTAGTTAGACATGTCTTTGTCAGACACATCAGACTACATTACCTGTGCAACTTCTGATTTCTTACCTTTAAGCTGAAACGGCCACAAAACACACTACATCCTTTTTTTAGAGAAGCCAGCATTTAAGTTGCAATTGTGCAGTTTTGGCCAGAGGTACTGCTTCAAATGTTGGGTCTTATAAAGGAATATGATAATGTGCATCCCCCTGACAAGGCATGACCCTTAAAATTGTCACAGCTGCTTGTCACCTGAAAACGTCCCCAGTTGAGACCGGTGTTTGTTGGCCTACTTGATCAACACTGGGCAAAATCAGGACTCATAATTTTCTCTCCATTATCAAAGTTCAAATGCTGCTGATTAGCATGTTCAATTCTTTGGACATCTCTTTATATCACTTCTCTGATTCCTGATTTGACGATTGTAGAGTGTGTATACACACACACACAATTTGTGAGTGAAATGAGCTTGAGCAGAATGTCACCTGTGCAGTGCTTTGTGGATGTTGCCTCTGGGAAGTGTTCTTAAATTCTTAAAATAAATAAAAGTCCAGTTAAAAGTTTCAAACATGGTTGAGTGTCATCACATTGTCTAGTTTATTGTTGCTGTTCCCTTCATTGTGTACACCATCTCTGATGTTACTATACTGACAGTCCATTATATATTTCCACATTTGGCACAAACCACTTGGGGTTAAAAAAAAAAAGAAAACTTTACGTTTTTGTGTTTATTGATACTCACCAGCAAAACTTGCCAGCTACCTTACAACCCTTACCTGGACATGGGTCTACAGTCACTAAATGCTTTTGTCCTTAGTCTTCTTTCTTCTCAGTCTTGGTGAACAAATACTGAATGCTGATATTATTTTGTATTTTGTATTCTGTTACTGATTCCACAGCAAGGCTTTGGCGTATATGGGAACCGGCGGAGGTATGTGCTGTTGAACGCCACATGATGAAGTTCATCGAGACAGGGAAATCACCTAAGAAGAAGGATTGCACTCTGCATTTTGGCTGAACGACATGCACTCTCCACAAGATCGTGGACCAATTTAAGAAGTTCTGTGCAGAACAGAATTACTAAGCTAAAGAGGTTGTCTTCTTCCTAAGCTAAGAGGTTCCTTGTCTTTCAGTAAGCTAGTGAATACCATCCTTAAAAGACAACTTATTTTTTTTTTAATTGTTTTTATTCTTGTTGTTTGCACTGGTCCAGCACATGTTAAGTTTTAGCCATGTTTTATCATAGTAGCACTTTCACTGTATGCTTTTAAATCATAGTGCAGGAATTATTTTGTCTTCTGGTAAGATTAGTTATTTTCCATTGCCATTTGAACTTTTTTTTTTTTTTTAATAGCGTTTTGTTCTACATGGATATGCTTCTCCTTTAAAATGAGGATTATTTTCATTGACCTACAGTGCATTAAGTGCATTTACAAATGATCGGTGCAATAAATTCTTACTGTGTTTGTAAATTTCTTTCCTCATGCATAGTCTTCTATCTAGTGTTTGTCTTTTAAGAAGCTGCCAGACTTCCAACATGTGAATTCAATGGTTTACACTTTAGTATTCTAACAAACCATAGGTAGTATTCTAACAAATTCTCTGCCTAAAGCTCTATCTTGAACATTTTTAAACTGTTACACATTATTTAAAGAATGACATTAGCATGCTTAGTAACACCTCTGTGTAACTGGCAAGTTGAAGGCATTGAAAAGGTAAGTGTGAGTGGGATTTAGCAAATAACCTTTATCGGAAAGCTTTTACACTATAGTAAACACTTTTATTCAAAGTTCATATACTTTAGTCCATATACTTTCATAGCTTTACCAGATTTATAGCTACACAAGATACTTCCATCCATAGCCTTACGCTATACCAGACACTTCTATCCACAACTTTACAC
>CM050202.1:2155000-2165000 GCA_027475355.1 Coilia nasus
TCAGCTCATGTCTGATGGGCGCAGAAGGTGTGTTGTTAGTGTGTGTCAGTGTGTGTTAAAGTGTGTGTTAGTGTGCATAATCATATAAGGGTCTCGGGTGGACATCAGAAGGTGTTTTGTTAGTGTGTGTCAGTGTGTGTTAAAGTGTGTGTCAGTGTGTGTTAAAGTGTGTGTTAGTGTGCATAATCATATAAGGGTCTCGGGTGAACATCTGCATGTTTATGTATTTATGGGCCATTTTACATGCCAGTGTGTGCCATCCCCACTACCACAACACACACACACACACACACACACACACACACACACACACACACACACTCGTGGTTTCTCTATTTGTCTCTATTTTTGTGACTTGGTATACATAGTGATGTTGGTTCCACACTCACATACTACATACTTAGGCACACAGATACACACACACACACACTTACACACTTACACACACACACACACACACACACGCACACACACACACTCGTGGTTTCTCTATTTGTCTCTATTTTTGTGACTTGGCTAGGTTCCACTCACATACTACATACTTAGGCACACAGATACACACATACACTTACAGACACACACACACACACACACACACACACACACACACACACACACACACGCGCACACACACACAAAACCGCACATCAGCACACATAAAGACCGACCACCCGTCTAGAGTCAGATTCAAATGTGATGCGATGACATCTAAATGTAAATTCTCTCCAACACACACACATACATATACACACATACACACACACAAAGCACACTAAGGTGATCGTGTGTGTCTGATCAGCTATTTCAGGACTGATAACAGAGGAGTATTCATATTCATGAAAAGGTTCTTCACACACACACACACACACACACACACACACACACACACACACACACACACACACACACACACACACACACACACACACACACACACACACACACAGGAGAACGTGTGAACAAATCCACACACGCTCACACACATGCACACACACACATACACACGTACGCATGCACACACACACACACACAGACACACACACACTCATATCTCATATCTCTGCATGCATCATCAGCTTCTTCAGTGGAAACCACTGAGTGTGAAATAGCTATGTATACACAAACCTGTGACACAAAATGCACTTATACGCTCGCACACACACACACACGTAGGCACGCAGACACAAACGCATGCCCGCGCGCGCGCACACACACACACTGTGCGGTCACACAGACACAGAAAAATAAAATACAAAGTGAGACCACACACTTCTTGAATCCCTGAGCCTGAAATGCTGAAAAGGCTTTGCCATCTTAGCAGGACAGTTCCAGACTGCTTTGGGTTTGTGTCAGCACTTGCCTTTCATGCTCAGTCTGAAAGCCTCTACTCCATTGCACTACTGTCGGACGATTGTTATTGTTCCATGAGATGCTTCACTGTTAGACACAAGAAGCTATGGATAGTTAGAAAGAGAGAGCGAGAGAGATAGAGAGAGAGAGACAGAGAGAGAAAGAGAGAGAGAGAGAAAGAGAGAGAGGGGGGAAGAGAGGAAGAGAGAGAGAGAGAGAGAGAGAGAGAGAGAGAGAGAGAGAGAGAGAGAGAGAGAGAGAGAGAGAGAGAGAGAGAGAGAGAGAGAGAGAAGACAGAGAGAGAAAGACAGAGAGAGAAAGACAGAGAGAGAAAGACAGAGTCTGAGTGGGTGTTACGCCATGATTCCAATGTAAGTGGTAGCCAAACTGAACATATGTCAGAGAGCAAGAGGGGGGGGGGGGGGGGGGGAGCACAGCAAAGAGACTGTGAACTACTGTGAAAGTTTGCCCTTTGCCATTTTTTCTCTCCAAATACCTGTGGGCTAAGCGAACACCAACTGCCTGAGAAGGAAGGCCAAGGCTGTCTAGTTTGTGAAATAAACAATGTGAAACCCATCAAAGCCTTGAGTCTCCAGACATATGCTCTGTGTGCCACCTTTTATAAAGGAAAAAACAACATCCACAATAGGCTTGGGACACAGGACACACGTGGGCAGACAAATAAGCCCAGTCCAGCTCTTTTTTTGAGGGTTAGCAAAAGCAGGGCAAGGCAAGGCCAGGCGAGTTCATTTGTATAGCGCCTTTCACACACGGAGGCAGTTCAATGTGCTTAACAAAAATAAAAGCAAAGGACAATATGTAAAGGCATAACAGATAAAATAAGTGTACATTCGAAAAGACGAAAGTAAAATAAGTATAATGCAAATAAAAGACTCAAATGTTACTTTGCAAAGTGGATTTTCTATTGTTCTTTATCAACCTTTAACAACCTGTATCTTTATTCTTTGGCAATAATGACAACAGTCAGGCTAAATAAAGCAACTTTGAACAATTTTGAGAGAGAGAGAGAGAGAGAAAGAAAGAAAGAGGTAGGAGATTAAATCCAACAGAAAATATGGGAATGGGATAAAGAAAGGTAGAAGTGAAGTAAGACAGAGCGGAAGGAAGTCAGCAGCAACAGTTAGAGAGAAACAGAGAGAAAGGAGAGGAGAGAGAGACTCATCAGAGACTAAGAGAGAGAGAGAGAGAGAGAGAGAGAGAGAGAGAGAGAGAGAGAGAGAGAGAGAGAGAGAGATGTTTTTTTGTTCTTTATTATTGTTATTATTATACAATATTTGTGCATATATAGAATATATACACATTAGTGAATGATATTCATTTCATTCATTTATTTACTATTCAGTATTTTTTATTATTCTATTACTATCATTACTTGATTACTGCTTTGGCAATATTGCATTTACATCCTTGGCAATAAAACTACTGAGTGGAGTTGAGACAGAGAGACAGAGAGATAGAGTAAGTAAGGAGGGCATGAGAGTGGAGCAGCGATAGAGAGGAAATAAAACCCAAAAAAGCAAAACTAAAGACATAAGAGAGAGCAAGACAGAGTGAACGGAGGGTAGCGAGGGGCAAGACAAGAGAGCAAGAGACAGCAGCTTACAGATGAGAGTTACCAAATAAGAACAAGACAGAGAGAGAGAGAGAGAGAGAGAGAGAGAGAGAGAGAGAGAGAGAGAGAGAGAGAGAGAGAGAGAGAGAGAGAGAGAGAGAAACAGAGATAGAAACAGAGAGAGAGACAGAGAGAGAGGGATAGAGAAAAAAAGAGAGGGAGAGGGAGAGAGGGAGAGAGAGAGAGAGAAAGACAAACACAGTGGGAGTTTATATGTAGGAGGCTGAGAGGGGTGTTGCGATGGAGGGATGTTGCAATGGACGAGTGCTGCGATGGACGAGTGCTGCGATGGAAGGGTGTTGCGATGGAGGGGTGTTGCGATGGAGGGATGTTGCCATGGAGGGATGTTGCCATGGAGGAGTGTTGCGACGGAGGAGTGTTGGCGGTGAACAGCGTCGCTGGCGCAGCGCTGAGGGAGACACTCCTACGCGACACAAATGAAAATAAATGGAGCGGCGCGGGTGGCGGGGACGCGGGGAAACAATAGCCGTAAAAGCAATGTCAATTTAGAAAGATAAAAGATACAATCTCAATGTAACGAGGGAGAAGGGGGGTCTGCAGCGATCCCTCCCCCTCCCCGGACAACACGGGGTAATAGAAATTGTGATTCTGCCGAGAGTCGCTCTGCTTAAAAAATAAATGAAAGGGTGTAATTAGAAAACAGCCACCGTGCCCTTTCCTTCAGCTGCTCCTCTCCCTCCTGCATCTCTCTCTCTCTATCCCTTCATCCTCCCTCTCCTCTCTATCGCTCACTCTTTACAGGATAATAAGGTGTTATTGCAGTATGTGTGTGTGTGTGCACGTTTCTCTCCCTGTCTGTGTGTGTGTGTGTGTGTAGATGTTATTTCCTGCAGGAGGCATTTAAACTGGATAGTATAGGGCTCTGATTACACACACACACTGAGCCTCGCCTTTATAACACACACCAACACAAATCAACACACACACAAACACACACACACACACACACAGGCATGGAGTACTAGCCCACACAGACAGAAATACTGACACACACACAAACAAACAAACACACACACACACACACACACACACACACACACACACACACACACACACACACAGGCACTTAGCAAGAAAGGGGGTTGATGGCTGTCATCTAGTTGTTGTCACATGGGAATGTACACAGCCTCACCAGAGCAGTTTGCTAAAAGCACAGCATATACAGTGGCTGTCATGCATCAGTGTGTGTGTGTGTGTGTGTGTGTGTGTGTGTGTGTGTGTGTGTGTGTGTGTGTGTGTGTCTGCGTGTGTGTGCGTGTGTGTGTCTGTGTGTGTGTGCGTGTGTGTGTGTGGTGTGTGTTTATGTTTTTACATGTTTGTGCACACATAGGTGCTTTAGGAGTAGACTGCTGTGAGTTAATAGCAGTCAACCAAACTGGTAGCAGTACCAAATAGCAGGTGTAAGTGTGAATGTATGTGTGTGTGTATGTGTATATGTGTATGTAGGTATGTGTGTGTGTGTGTGTGTGTGTGTGTGTGTGTGTGTGTGTGTGTGTGTGTGTGTGTGTGTGTGTGTGTGTGTGTGTGTGTGTGTGTGTGTGTGAGAATGTCAGTACACACTAAGTGGGGAAACAGCAAGCCGATAAAAGCATCGATGAGTGCTAGTTCACACACATTTTCATGATGTAGATGTATATATGCTTTGTGTGTGTGTGTGTGTGTGTGTGTGTGTGTGTGTGTGTGTGTGTGTGTGTGCGTGTATGGAGTGGGGTAGTTGGGCAGTGGGGGGTGCAGTGGCCTTGAAGCAACACCTTTAAAAGGATCTATGCCTTCTGTGGATGTGTGTGTGTGTGTGTGTGTGTGTGTGTGTGTGTGTGTGTGTGTGTGTATGCTTTGTGGACAGAATTTGTGCATGTTTTTGTGTATACACAAAATATATATGTATAAATGCCATTTCTAAAACAAAAGTTTAGGAGGAGCATGATGAAATTTGCCACGGCCCCTCACACAAATGATTCAGGTGACTTACTTCCTGCTCACCTGCCTGTGACTTACCCCCTGCTCACCTGCCTGTGACTTACCCCCTGCTCACCTGCCTGTGACTTACTCCCTGCTCACCTGCCTGTGACTTACTCCCTGCTCACCTGCCTGTGACTTACCCCCTGCTCACCTGTCTGTGACTCCCTGCTCACCTGCCTGTGACTCCCTGCTCACCTGCCTGTGACTTACTCCCTGCTCACCTGCCTGTGACTCCCTGCTCACCTGTCTGTGACTCCCTGCTCACCTGCCTGTGACTCCCTGCTCACCTGCCTGTGACTTACTTCCTGCTCACCTGCCTGTGACTTACTCCCTGCTCACCTGCCTTTGACTTACTCCCTGCTCACCTGCTTGTGATTTACTCCCTGTTCACCTGTCTGTGATTCCCTGCTCACCTGCCTGTGACTTACTCCCTGCTCACCTGCCTGTGACTTCCTGCTCACCTGCCTGTGACTTCCTGCTCACCTGCCTGTGACTTACTCCCTGCCCACCTGCCTGTGACTCCCTGCTCACCTGCCTGTGACTTACTCCCTGCTCACCTGCCAGTGACTCCCTGCTCACCTGCCTGTGACTTACTCCCTGCTCACCTGCCTGTGACTCCCTGCTCACCTGCCTGTGACTTCCTGCTCACCTGCCTGTGACTCCCTGCTCACCTGCCTGTGACTTACTCCCTGCCCACCTGCCTGTGCCTCAGGCTACTTCCTCCTGCACGTTTTATTTCCTTAGATTGCGGATAGCAAACTAGTGAAATGTGTTCGTGTGTGTGTGTGTATTTTTGTGCTTGTGTGTGTGTTACAACCCAAAACGTAATAACTGCCAATAACGTAATAACTGCCAATAACGTAATAATTTGGGCTCATTTGAAATGTAATAAAGCCAATAACGTAATAACTTGCCAATAACGTAATAACATTTCTCTACCAGTAACGTAATAACATTTTGCCAGTAACGTAATAAGGTATTACGTTATTGGCAGGTTATTACATTATTGGCCTTACCCTAAAAAAAAGCTATGATAATGTAATAACTATGCCAATAATGTAAGAAATTTCTTTTTTTCTTACATTCATTTCAGAAAATGTCTTACTGTTGCCTCTTAAAAAGAGGGGTGACCAAATCTGCTGTCTGCCTACATGATGAGCCTATATTATTGGCTGGATATTCGGAGGGATATGTAGCACAGGTGACATCAATAGATAGTATTTGCAATGTACTTTTTCTATTCCACTGTTCATATTTCTTTTTACCTCCATCCAGCAATGTAGCATACCAATGACTGGATGTATTTTAATCTGTTAACCTCTGCATTTCCAGCATGTCCTATGTATGAAATCAAATTCTCTTACAACTAAGTTTTTATCCTAAGATTATAATAATGACAAACACATACAGTATGCTTAAATTTCTTTAATGCAAAAACTTGAACTGCAAATGTAAAACATGAACTACAAAATTAAAAAATAAAAAGTTTGAGTTGGAGAATGCTGGGGTCTTGCTCACTTATGACACCCAAAAATGTTTAATGTACAAAAAAAACATAGCATAGTACTCACCATAAACATAAGGTAGAATAACATAATACTGACATTACTCTTTCCAATAAATGTCCTTGATCTTGTACATCCCGTAGCCTACATGACTGAGAATTATCCAAGCCTTCATCCATCGGCTGTTCTTGCATAATAAGCCTTTCAGTCGTGTGCTGAGACCGCTGCTGCGTCCAGCAGCCTTGTACAGCTTCATTATGCTGATTGACAGGTCACGTCCACTGTCACTTTCGAGTGCCAGGCTCCCCGCAAGAGCATCTCTTATATATATGCTTGGATGAAACATGGTACACAGCTGACGGAAGAGGTGTGACACCCTATTAAATGTCCCAAGCATGGTCATATCTTCTTCAAGGACATAACCAATAATTTTTGATAAAACCTCTGATGGTAGATAGGGAAGGCCATGACACGTGGGGTTTTCAGCACCAGGGACAGAGGCGGGTTCAGCAACAGACAGAGAGACAGGCTCATCATCAGGGAGAGAGGCATCATCATCGTCAGAGTCAGAGGCATCATCAGCATCAGCATCAGGGACAGAGGCATCATCATCGTCAGGAACGGAGGCATCATCAGCATCAGCATCAGGGACAGAAGCAGACAAGGAGGCTGGTTCAGCACCATGAACATTAGGCAGCGGACCACATTGGTAAATTCTGTGCATCTCTGCCTCCTGAATGGCCTGAATGTAGGGGTGAACACTACCATTTAAACTGACATAATGTTCGCCCATCCCCTCAGCAAAATGTCCAAGAGTTAAAATGGGCAAGTCCTCACAGAAATCACCAGATGGTGATATTAAAGAAGTGGCATCTAAACCAAGAGTTGACACTATAAGAAACTGAACATTAAATAACTGGGATGCTCTCTGGAGAGTTAAGTGATCCCCATACGTGCCGTTTTGAGCCATTCTCTGTAAGTATCCCTCCCAGGTCTCCTCAGTAAACTGAGAAAGGGGTGTCCCATCCACTCCATATGGATGAACAGATAGATCAGCCACTATTTTCTGACGCAATGATGAAGCAGAACGGAACACTCCAATGGTAGCCAACCTATCAGCCATTGCAGCAAACTGACAGTTGCCATCCGGAACTGGGTCAAAACGAATGGTAAGGTTTTCTGATGCAAAGTCTTCCAATCTGTCATTGTGTGAGTAAGGCATTTTTAACCCTACTTTTTTAGTTGCTTTGGATTGAGCTTTTGGGCGGTGCTGTTCTTGTCTTCTTGTCACACTGGTCACATTAGAAACTGAGAACCACTTTTGTGCTGTATTGGGGTTATTTGGCATTTGATACCTAACCTTGTATTTGTGAAACTTAAGGTTTCTTCCCACAACCACACCTGGTATCACAAAATGTTTCTGTGACACTCTGTGATGGCCACTCTTCACCCTCACCAATACATCATCATATAGACTGTATATAGAGGTTTTATAACTCCCAGCCAAAATGTGTCGACGTATGCAGCGTTTTGTAGCTCTTTGTGCCCTTATCCTGATATTCCTTCGTTCCTTTTCAAACAAATATCTCTGCTTTGGGGTAGGAGTTATGTTGTTTCCTAGTAAGCAGTTTTCAAAAACCTCCTGAGGAGACGTTACCCGCTGAGATAAAGAATGACTTTCTCTTCCATAATAAACCCGAAAAGGAGACATCCAACTCAGCACTTCCTTTGGGTCCTCATTCATTATCTTTGCATAGATTGGCAAATGTTTAACCCAATTCACTCCGCCTTTTTGATATAGCACCAGATCGTACATTATTTTCTTCCTAAGCACACGGTGGCTTCTTTCTATTTTACCCTGGCTCTGGGGATGGTATGGCGAACTCTGAACAATCCTCACTAGTAAGGTTTCCATTAGTTTCTTGACAGCCCCTTTAAACTCTTTCCCTTGATCATGCTGTATGATCTTTGGTGGACCATGTTCATTGTAGATATCTTCAAGGTGTCTTGCAATCTCGGCACTATGTTTACTTTTTAGAGGTCTTAACCATATGTACCTACTGAAGACATCAATTACAGTCAAGATGTATCTGTAATTCACTCGACCATACTTGATATTCCATCTTCCCATGTCCACAAGGTCTATTTGGTGTCGTTCTTGAACAGCTTTTGCCCTGATAGATTTTGGTGTGGGTTTGTTCTGGAATCTTGCCTTCTGGAGCTGGTAAGAAGTGGAATAGTCGAGGGTATCTTTCACTGCTGTGCGACTGATGCCAGAGTATTGCGCCTTGAGTTTAATGTTTAGTGTTCTTGCACCGGATCCTTTTGTTTGGTCAAGAGCTTCATGGACAATTGCAGAGATGTGTGATTTTCTGGGTACAACCTTACCATCAAATGTAATTGACTGACCATCCTCACTAAGGCCATAATACTCCCTATTACGCCACAACTTCACAAGTGCAGACCGCTGGGTCCTAGATCTCTCTGCGACGGGAACATGAAATTCTCCCTTAAGACTTTTGAGGATGACATCATAGGTGTCATCAGCCATTGGTCTCTGCCCAAGTTCTCTGCTTCCCACGATGACGCAAGAGAGAATAAAGAGCACTTGAAGAGCCCTCATTGTTAGCATTTCTCATACCTGTAATAGTACATGCCATGAGAAGAAAAAGAAGAAGATAAAGAAGAATTTTGTTTAATCAGACTCCAGATGTGCAACTTGAACCAAAAAAATGTGCATAGTCGTACACTATAGTCCTACACTATAGTGCAGTGAAATCCCCTCAACAATTTATGCCTTAATGCGGTTATTCCGAAATCCTAAAAGTCAGTGCTAAAATACCAGTTGGTTTTGAAATTTTAGATTATGGCATTTTGAAGACAACCATTTTGAAGTCATACCCCTTGTTCTGAAATGAATTCACATACTGCTTCAGCTAAAGTAATGCAGCCAGTGGCGATCCTACACTGCTTTGCTAGCATTCATAGCTACTAAGACTGTTAGCTTTTACAAAAACATGCTCTCACTACATTTGCATCACTTTCCATATACAGATTTATAACAAAATGACAAGTGTATTTATAACAAAATACCTGCATCAATATTGTTGATGAAGATCTTCAACCATCAGGCTGGACAAATGGTAAAATAAGAAACACTAATTTCAAAAAGAATGAGAACAGTTAGCCTACAGGAACCCTGATGAAGACCTTGGGGTGGAAATGCGTTGGTCAGACTTAGAAACAAGAGTGCCTCAGACAAAAAAGACAATATTGGACAAACGACAAGAGCTAGGTTAAATCCATAACATAGCAAACATAATTAATAATCAGCCAATAGTGTAGGCTAATAATGGCATTATTGGCAAAATGTTATTACGTTATTGGTAGAGAAATGTTATTACGTTATTGGCAAGTTATTACATTATTGGCTTTATTACGTTTCAAATGGGCCCCAAATTATTACGTTATTGGCAGTTATTACGTTATTGGCAGTTATTACGTTTTCGGTTGTAACACTTGCCAATAACGT
>CM050202.1:2192500-2207500 GCA_027475355.1 Coilia nasus
CGTATGTGTCTGTGGTGGGTGTGTGTGTGTCTGTGTGGTGTGAGTATATGTGAGTGTGTGTGTGTGTGTATGCGCATGTGTGTGTCTATGGTGTGTCTGTGGTCTGTGTGTGTATCCGTGTGTGTGTGTGTGTGTTTGAAGAGGGGGTACACAGGAAGTGACTTCCCTGCGGAGAGTTCTCTCAGGGCGCCTGAGGTGAAAGGTCACCTTTCATTCCAACTCTCCTGACGGGCATGTTTTACGAGGGGATGTGGCAGAGCACACACAGACACACACACACATACCCACACACACACACACGCACACACACACACACACACATTACTTTGGGTTTATTTTAGGAGCTCCAAGGTCTGAGAATCACCCCCCCCCCCCCCGATACTGATTCACAGCTGTGTGTGTGTGTGTGTGTGTGTGTGTGTGTGTGTGTATGTGTGTATTGACAATCTCACTCAAAACTAAAATACTAACTTGGCTGATTATTAACTTGTATAATAGCCACTTAATAACCATCTGGGAAACATCAGCTTCCCATCACACACACACACACACACACACATTTGTGTATGTGTGTGTGTGTGGGTGTTTTGTATTTGTGCTTCTGTAGATAAATATAAACCCTGGATGTTCTTTCAGGCCTAACATGACGCAGTGTGTGTGTGTGTGTGTGTGTGTGTGGCCATAATGTAATAGAGTTTCCTATTAAGGTCTGGCAGTGTCATACTGACCCCACAGAAATAGAAAGAAAGAAGAATGAGAGATAGAGAAAGAGAGAGAGAGATAGAGAAAGAGAGAGAGAGAGGGCGAGGGAGAGAGAGATAGAGAAATAAAAGAGAGGTAAAGATGTCCTTGTATCATTGATTATAGTTCATGTGGCTGTTGTTGTGAAAATGGTAGTAGTCCCGTTCAACTTGTTGTTGTTGTTGTTGTTTAGCCCCGTTGACTTAGAAACAGCTAATGTGCTAGCAGAGTCTGACAGGGGGATAGAGTGGCTCAGTGGGTCAAAGGATGGATGGAAGCATGGATAGAGAGAGAGAGAGAGCAAAAGAGAGGTGTGGGGTGAGATAGATAGATAGATAGATAGATAGATAGATAGATAGATAGATAGATAGATAGATAGATAGATAGATAGATAGATAGATAGATAGATAGATAGATAGATAGATAGATAGATAGATAGATAGATCGATCGATCGATCGATCGATCGATCGATCGATCGATCGATCGATCGATCGATCGATCGATAGATAGATAGAGTGGGTGAAAGCATGGATGGATACAAAGTGGGATTACAGTTTTTCTCATTTGTTTACACACAGTTCCTTGTACTTCAGACACAATAACCACAACATGTAACTCCTGCACCAACCCCATGAACCAATTCTGCTAAACTACAAACACAATTCCTGCTTTGCACTGAAATTGCAGTTCTAAAACACACTATAGACTAAAACACTAGACAATTCTCTGCATTTGGCACAATTTTCATGACAAAAATGTCTTGTTTTCACAAGGAACACACAGTGATTTAAAATTCTAAAGCCAATTGCCCTACTATGCACACTTACTCTTCACATCGGCAAACACCTGTCACACAGCTTTACAATTAGCTGTCAGAGCTTTGGAAGAGGCAGAGCCACAGCTAGAGGAGTGAGAGTAAGAGGAGGAGGACGGGGAGGACACGGACGAGAATGAGAAAGGACCGTAATCTCTGATGAGATCAGAGCCATTTTGGTTGGCCATTTGGTCAACGAAATTATTTTACAGTAGTTGTTTAGTTGTTTACGTATCTCTCTCCATATTCTACAATCCTCAACCCAATTGAGGATTTTTTTTTTTGACTGGAGATGAAAGTGTATGACCAAAATCCACAAATGCATGTAGCCTTTCTCTAAGCTATGGAAGACGCATGTGGAAATATAGCAATTGATGCTTTTCATGGATGGATTTGCTGCTAGGCCAGGAAAAACATTGCATGTGATGTGGATGAGGTGCTGTAGCCACACAAAAACAGAAGAAAGGATGCAGCGTAATTTTTTTTTTGTAACTGTGTATAGGCTACAGTACATTCTTCTGTTGTGTTTTATGTAGACCACTGTAGGTGCAGCTTTGTGTTGATTGGGATGCACAGTGTGTACACTGTTTTTGTGTGAAAAATAAAATATATTTGTAACGATGTATATGTGTGTTCTGAGTATAAAAACAATATTCTAAAATATAACACAGATATGTATGCACTGTTTGTAGCAAGTGCAACACTGAACAAAAAAAAAGCCTAAATCATTATGATGAATGGAGAAGAAGTGTTTTCCATTTATCATAGTGTTTTACATTAAGCACATCAGGGTTCAACTGGATGTTATAAATGTCTATTCATATGATGGTTTGTGTGTGTCATTTGACAACAAAATAGCATTTTGGGAAGAAATAATACTGTTTTGAATGCAAAGTTTCATTTTGCAGGAGAAGTGGGGGGTTTAAACAATTGAGAAAAACTGCAATAAAGGATGGATGGGAGGATAGAGATTAAGAGGGTGAAAAGGGCAAAAAGCATGCAGAGGAAAAGCTATGTGAGCCTGGAGTGTGTAGAGTTAGCTCTGTGAGTCTATAGTGTAGAGTTAGCTATGTGAGTCTATAGTGTAGAGTTAGCTATGTGAGTGTGGAGTGTAGAGTTAGCTATGTGAGCCTGGAGTGTGTAGAGTTAGCTCTGTGAGTCTATAGTGTAGAGTTAGCTCTGTGAGTCTATAGTGTAGAGTTAGCTATATGAGTGTGGAGTGTGTAGAGTTAGCTCTGTGAGTCTATAGTGTAGAGTTAGCTATGTGAGTGTGGAGTGTAGAGTTAGCTTTGTGAGTGTGGAGTGTAGAGTTAGCTATGTGAGTGTGGAGTGTAGAGTTAGCTCTGTGAGTCTATAGTGTAGAGTTAGCTATGTGAGTCTAAAGTGTAGAGTTAGCTCTGTGAGTCTATAGTGTAGAGTTAGCTATGTGAGTCTATAGTGTAGAGTTAACTATGTGAGTGTGGAGTGTAGAGTTAACTATGTGAGTCTAGGGTGTAGAGTTACCTATGTGAGTCTATAGTGTAGAGTTAACTATGTGAGTCTAAGGTGTAGAGTTAGCTCTGTGAGTCTGGAGTGTGTAGAGTTAGCTATGTGAGTCTGGAATGTGTAGAGTTAGCTATGTGAGTGTAAGGTGTAGAGTTAGCTATGTGAGTCTATAGTGTAGAGTTAGCTATGTGAGTCTGGAGTGTAGAGTTAGCTATGTGAGTCTAAGGTGTAGAGTTAGCTCTGTGAGTCTATAGTGTAGAGTTAGCTATGTGAGTCTATAGTGTAGAGTTAGCTATGTGAGTCTAAGGTGTAGAGTTAGCTATGTGAGTCTGGAGTGTATAGAGTTAACTATGTGAGTCTGGAATGTGTAGAGTTAGCTATGTGAGTGTAAGGTGTAGAGTTAGCTATGTGAGTCTGGAGTGTGTAGAGTTAGCTATGTGAGTCTGGAATGTGTAGAGTTAGCTATGTGAGTCTATAGTGTAGAGTTAGCTATGTGAGTCTATAGTGTAGAGTTAGCTCTGTGAGTCTATAGTGTAGAGTTAGCTATGTGAGTGTGGAGTGTAGAGTTAGCTTTGTGAGTGTGGAGTGTAGAGTTAGCTATGTGAGTGTGGAGTGTAGAGTTAGCTCTGTGAGTCTATAGTGTAGAGTTAGCTCTGTGAGTCTATAGTGTAAAGTTAGCTATGTGAGTCTATAGTGTAGAGTTAACTATGTGAGTGTGGAGTGTAGAGTTAGCTATGTGAGTCTGGAGTGTAGAGTTAGCTATGTGAGTCTAAGGTGTAGAGTTAGCTATGTGAGTCTGGAGTGTGTAGAGTTAGCTATGTGAGTCTGAAATGTGTAGCGTTAGCTATGTGAGTCTATAGTGTAGAGTTAGCTATGTGAGTCTGGAGTGTAGAGTTAGCTATGTGAGTCTGTAGTATAGAATTAGCTATGTGAGTCTATAGTGTAGAGTTAGCTATGTGAGTCTATAGTGTAGAGTTAGCTCTGTGAGTCTATAGTGTAGAGTTAGCTATGTGAGTCTATAGTGTAGAGTTAACTATGTGAGTGTGGAGTGTAGAGTTAGCTATGTGAGTCTGGAGTGTAGAGTTAGCTATGTGAGTCTAAGGTGTAGAGTTAGCTCTGTGAGTCTATAGTGTAGAGTTAACTATGTGAGTCTAAGGTGTAGAGTTAGCTACGTGAGTCTATAGTGTAGAGTTAGCTATGTGAGTCTAAGGTGTAGAGTTAGCTATGTGAGTCTGGAGTGTATAGAGTTAGCTATGTGAGTCTGGAATGTGTAGAGTTAGCTATGTGAGTGTAAGGTGTAGAGTTAGCTATGTGAGTCTGGAGTGTGTAGAGTTAGCTATGTGAGTCTGGAATGTGTAGAGTTAGCTATGTGAGTCTATAGTGTAGAGTTAGCTATGTGAGTCTGGAGTGTAGAGTTAGCTATGTGATTCTAAGGTGTAGAGTTAGCTCTGTGAGTCTATAGTGTAGAGTTAGCTATGTGAGTCTGGAGTGTAGAGTTAGCTATGTGAGTCTGTAGTATAGAATTAGCTATGTGAGTCTGGAGTGTGTAGAGTTAGCTACGTGAGTCTATAGTGTAGAGTTAGCTATGTGAGTCTACAGTGTACAGTTACGCACATGCACACGTACACACACACACACACACACACACACACACACACACACACACACACCTTCAGCCAAAGGATTTAGGTATGGAGAAGGAGGCTGCACTCTCTTCTGCCTATAGGGGGGAGCTAATAGGATTTATCCACCTTGAAAGGGCCAATAAAAGTTTAAGTGTTGCAAATGGCGATAAGCCCCGTTTTTCTGAAGGGTGGGGGATGGGAAGGGGGGGGGGGGGGGGGTAATTATTATGGGGGCGGGTATTACATTTTTAGCTATTTTGTTTTTCAGTTTCATAGGACTGCTGGGTAAGGACTTGATGGATAGTTCAGAACCAAAACATCAACAACATTAAAAAAAAACTAATAATAATAATAATAATAAAAACTAAATAAAAATTGGGCGTTGAATTTGAGTTTGTCTTAGTAAAGTAAACAAGTGACAGGGAAGGAATCGAAAGCACACATGAGATGACACATTGCACAGTCCCAGACTAATATTGGTCAACATCAGCCATCAGCATTTGACAGAACTCTTGCAAACACAATGGACCAGGTCCTTGGCACTCCTGTCATCTTGGCTTCTACACACCTGAAAAAGACATTATTTCATTTTTTCTTCTGTTTTGTCATTTTCTGGTCTTTCTCTGGTTTACTTTTTTGATGGGAAATGTTGCTGTTTCAAATGAAAGAGTAACAATTCACAATACACGTAACACACGTAGAGCAGCACACAGCCTCAGGGATAATTCCAACACTAGGGGGCGCCACTAGACATTGCGTGCCCTTTAGATGGGAGTGGTCCTTGAAGTTGTTTTAAAGGGGGTAAGTGGTACTTGGTCTGAAGCACTTTGAGAAACACTATTCTACAAGGACCCCATATGCCCTGTGTTGTGCTCCATATGAGGTGGCGGTGCAGGGGTAGGTCTGTTGCTCTTCATACGCAAGGTCCTTGGTTCAACTCCCAGCAGGGGCTCATTCACTCAAGTTACTTGCCCTTCTTGTATAAAGAAGGTTCCACAAGCAGAGAAGACGAGAAGCAATGTTGGATTGCACACTTGTGTTTGCAGGTTCTAATCACAGAACCCATGGTGTCATAGCATGTGTCTGATCTTCACATCCACGAGGATATGTATAAGGGAAAAGGCTTTCTGTGCAGGAGGTGGTGGTGTAGCGGTAGTGTCAGGCGTCCCTGTCCCCAGGGTTGGTGGTTCGAGTCCTCGCTTGGCATTGCTGTGGAGTGCTGGTGTTTTTTCCTGTCATGTTCATACCACGCATCAGAGACCAAATGTATAAATGAAGGAAGTGAAGAGGTACTTCATGGAAGGGGTGATGGTGCAGTGGTAGCACCACAGACTCTCCATCCTCAGGGTTGAGAGTTCGAGTCCAGGCGTTGCCATAGAGCTCAGTGTGCTTTTACTGTCATGCTAGTGCCCCACTCCAGACAGGGTCTGTATGAATGAAGGAAGCGAAACAACCTTAACTGGAGGAGGCGATGGTGCAGTGGGTAGCACAGAAGATCCCCATCCTCAGGATTGACGGTTCAAGCCTCGGAGGTGCTGAATGAGAAGGTGGCAAAGGCTGCGTGGAGCCAGAGGGCCTTGAAGAGCCGGAGGAGAAGAAGAGGAATCTCCAAGGAGAGAGAGAAAGGGGGGTGTGCTTGGCCCCCCGAGAAAACCCAGAAGAGACATAGGGGGTTATACCCTTTTTCACAACCTCGAAAAACTTAACCACAAGGTGGTGCCTGAAAAGCTAAATAACACAAGACCCACATTTGAAGGCCACTCTCTTCGGCCACTCTCTTCGGCCACTCTCTTCGGCCACTCTCTTCGGCCACTCTCTTCGGCCACTCTCTTCGGCCACTCTCTTCGGCCACTCTCTTCGGCCACTCTCTTCGGCCACTCTCTTCGGCCACTCTCTTCGGCCACTCTCTTCGGCCACTCTCTTCGGCCACTCTCTTCGGCCCTCCAGCTCAGATCACCACCTCAACCTGCAGTGGTGGGCTTTGAACCCTCAATCCTTGGGATGGTGATCACTGATGCTACCACTGCACCATCACCTCCTTTGCTTGCCACCTTTTCCCTTCCCTCATACATACATATACTCTCTGTAGTATGGTAAGCCAACAAGAGGAAAAACACACAGGTTAGTCCACAACCACTGGAGCTGTGTGGCAGGGCTGGGACTTGAACCCTCAACCCTGAGGATGACAAGCTCCAATGCTACCACTACACTATCACTTTCTGTGTTGAAGGGGTCCTTCTTTTCCTTTCTTGCCATATATACCCTGTAGGGTGTTGATAACAACTGAAAAGAAACACAGTCTAATGGTAATGGAGGGACTTGAACTCACAACCACAGGTATGCAAGTCAGCATGCTTACCCATTCTACCACCTCCACACAAAGCTTTTCCTCCTTTAACCTCTACTAGTTTCTTTAATTAGCCCATTTTGCACTACAGAAGCATAGTTGGCATATTAAATTGGCAGCAATTTGCTAATCATAATCAACACAGAAATTATTCTATGTAGTTACAGCAGTCCCTTTCATCTAAGGGGAAGATGTGAACCACTGACCTTGAAGACTGCATTCCTGCACTCTCCCACTGGACCACCTCACTGAGGTGCACCCCCCCCCCCCACCTTTACGCTACAATCTATACATCAACAGGGGCATTGTGCATTGTCAATGCATCCTGTATGTTGCTTGTGGGAGAAAGACTGTGGACTGCACTCATGGACCTCAATGGAACTGAGGAAGAAGGTAAACACCATTGAGCTGTCGGCAGAGTGAAGAGGGTCAAAGCGAGGCATACTGCCTTGCCCTTCACTTCCACAAAAGAAGGAGTTTTTGTTCATTTCTCATGGAAAATGTGAAATTCACTATCCACTATTTGTTTCTTGCCTAATGCCAAGCTAGCTGTCAAAGACGACACTACTGACTGTGTGGCGGAAACTAGCTGGACTGCATATGATTATGTTGCCTAGACAACGATGTGTCAGTGACCTGTGTCACGGTTTTACTCTGTTGGGTGGTGGTTTTGTGTTTTTCCTGGTTGGGTCGTATTTTCTGCTGCAGTTTCATTGTCTGGTAATTGGTTTCAATCTCAGTCACTTTACTTCCCCGTTTGCTACCTCCACTCTGATTACCTTCACCTGCTCCGCCACGCCCTCTCCAGCGGCCACTCGTTTCCTGGTTTCTCTCTCGCTATTTAGTCTCTCTCTTTTCACTCCTTCGTTGTCAGTCCGTCTGCGAACCACGGTGTATTCCTCGGCAAGCTTTTTTGACTCCTGACTCTCCAGCGTCTGTCTGGCTGTGTATCCCGCCAGCGTCTGTCTGGCTGTGTATCCCGCTGTCTGCTCGTCTCCTGCTCGTTCCTGTCTCTCCCCTGTCTGTGTTTGTTATCTCCAGTCCTCCGGTATTCGACCCCTGCCTGCCTCTGACTCTGCTCTACGCTCCTGCCCCGGTAACGACCCCTGCCTGCCTCTGACTCTGCTCTATGCTCCTGCCCCGGTAACGACCCCTGCCTGCCTCTGACTCTGCTCTACGCTCCTGCCCCTGGCATCGACCCCTGCCTGCCCTCCACTCTGCTCTTCTCTACTGCCCCGGTAACGACTCCTGCCCGTCCACGACTCTGCTCTGCTCTACTGCCCCCGGTAACGACTCCTGCCCGTCCACGACTCCGCTCTGCTCTACTGCCCCCGGTAACGACTCCTGCCCGTCTGCGACTCTGCTCTGCTCTACTGCCCCCGGTAACGACTCCTGCCCGTCTGCGACTCTGCTCTGCTCTACTGCCCCCGGTAACGACTCCTGCCCGTCCACGACTCCGCTCTGCTCTACTGCCCCGGTAACGACTCCTGCCCGTCTGCGACTCTGCTCTGCTCTACTGCCCCCGGTAACGACTCCTGCCCGTCCACGACTCTGCTCTGCTCTACTGCCCCCGGTAACGACTCCTGCCCGTCCACGACTCCGCTCTGCTCCGCTGCCCCCGGTAACGACTCCTGCCCGTCTGCGACTCTGCTCTGCTCTACTGCCCCCGGTAACGACTCCTGCCCGTCTGCGACTCTGCTCTGCTCCGCTGCCCCGGCTCTTCGACCCGCTCGCCGGTGACGACGCTCTGCTCCCCTGCCCCGGCTGTCTGACCCGCTGCTTGCTGTTTTCCCCGAGGGCTCTGACCGCTGTCAGCTTCCACGCACCACAGTCCGCCGGACCGTGGCTACTGGATTATCTCCCTTTACCCCCCAACCCTTTAATAAAAAGCTCTCTGTGAAACGTGACGCTCTTGGGTCCGTGCTAGTCTGTTCTGGTCCTGACAGACCTGTAACATTGTAAACACAACCTGATTATTTTTTTCTTTCATTTTGGGGCAAAAATAATAATTACCTACATGCATTGAAATTGTTAAAATAATTATTATTATACTTAAAAACATATTTTGTGATTTGTGTTTTGGGTAACACTTTACAATAATGGTGCATGAATTTGAATGGATTAATGTAGTAAGTCATGTATAAAGTATAGTGAATTAACACATGAAATATAAATAACTAAATGATGCAGTGATGTTTAATCCATCAGTTATTAATGAGTCATTAAGGGCTTACTATTAATTAAGTGTGGTATGTCAAAGGTCAATTAATAGTGTGAAGTGTGTGTGTTAATTAATCAGGTAGTACCACTGCAGGTAAAAATCCGGCCATATTTATCCAGTCATATATGAATCAGACCTTAGTTAACAAAGTTCATTTGAGCATTAATTAACAGTGAATGGTTATGCACCATACGGTAACTGCACTCAGTCATTATACACCCACCAACCTGAAGTTGCAGGATTTAAATGGACCAAGCAACAAAGCTGCCTTTTTAGCATGTTGTTGGAAGACCTGTTTTTGGTGTTTTCTGTAGATTTTTTCATGTAGTAGCCTACAACATACCTGTTCCATCTCTGACCATAGGGTTAAGGTCGGTTCCATCACAAGCGTGGAGTGTTGAGGTCAGCCAATGGACTACTGCTTCCCAGTAGAACAACCATTTTCAGATGTGTCGAATTAACCGAGTAGGCCTTCATCATCTCGGTAACGGGACAATACCTCACTCTGTGTTTGATATTCTGATTCTGCCAACATAAGCCACACTCAGCAACTGTCCTATAGAGCTGAGTGTATTGGTGTAATGTGTTTCCTGAACCCATACATGCCTCAAATAACAATTAATTAATAATCACGTGCCTCACCAAGTAAAGTCATGACATTATAATATGTTCACATTTTATTAACAAATTTATAATAAACCATGCTGTTACATCTTAACTAATTACTAATTAACAGTCATGTGCCTCACCAAGTAAAGTCACAACATTATGATACATTTATAAATCATTACATAATTACTAATTACAATGTACTGCATTTTCTGATGAATCTGAATACAATGAAAACAGCAACAGTGTAGAATAATGTTTTTAATGTGCAACAAATTTGACCGCTTCACACAAAACCTTTTCCATGGATATACTACGGTGTGTGTAGTACCATGGTCACATAAAAACCTTTACTGAATAAAAAAAAAGGAACATAAGTATCCAAAGAACTACAGGTCAATTTTACCTTAAGGAGTTGAAAAGATCTGAAACCTCCCAGGACCAAAAATATACAAAGAAAAAGGGTGAAAAAAATATCCATCACGCATTCCTACACAGGGTACTGATGCCGAATGTCTTTCAACAATCTGCCAAGGGGACCATTGTGATGTCTGCTACCAAGCCAGTGAGTCCATTCAATGAGGGAGAGGTGCTGCTTAAGGATTTTTTGTGTCCTGTTTCCCCTAAGTCTCCAAATGGCAGACTTGTACTTCAGCCATGCCCTCTCAAGGTGCTGAGTGTGGGCCCCACTGCGTGGGTCCACAAACCATTGTGAGTGATTTACTGTAAAGTGAGTGTATCCTAGGGCAGCTAATACACCTCTGTAAGCTCTCCATTCATCGCTGATAAGGGTGGTGCCTGGACGCACATGCTTGACCACTACTGGTATAAGATGCTCCCGTCCTCTTCTCCTCACAAGCCGTAAAATTGGACGTCTCTGCTCATTCCTGATTCCTAAAATCCCAAACACCCACTTCCTTCGTCTCCATGTATTAGAGGCCCTTCCACGGTGATACTGTAAATATACAAAAACATAAGATAAAAAAATGAAAAACAAACACAACTGAAAAAAAAACTAAGGAAAGCGGACATAGAGAATGAAAAAACAATACATATGCCTAACACAGATTTCGATCATTAAAAGTAAGTCAATGGAAATAAAGGACATAGCTTTACCAGCGAACAAAAGAAAACGTCTTCCTTCCATAGGCTACTGTGCTGCGTATTATCTCACCTTGCGTTTATGGCGGAAGCAACTTTCATCAATAACAGCGAATTCTCCTGGATCTCCAACCAGTTGTCCATGCCGTCTGGTGTAATCCTTCATGGCACGCTTGCATATCTGTCTTAGAGTTACAGCCATTTTCGACAGTGTCCGCGAACTCCTAGCAATTCCATCTTGCATCATGTCAACCTGTCTAAGGCGCAAGCCCTGAGAAAAACTAGAAACAAAATGCAGTCGTTACGTTTAATTTGTAACTATTACAGGCAGTTGATGTCAATGTCGTTATTGTATTTAGGAAAATGTTTATCAAGGTTTAGTACAGTAAACTTACCGGTAAATAAATGACATCCAAGAAGACAGGCTAATCTTTGATTTTTCAAATAATGAACCACGTCTTAACGTGCTGGTACTTTTTCTTCCTCTATTGCTTGCATGTCGGCACTCCCTTCAAGCAAGGAAAAACTACATTGTTTTTTTTACTGAGAAGTCAACAGCATGTAGATTGTAGACCCTGCCAAAGGCTATACAACACTACATGACTCTTGGGCAAACCATAAAGCTGCAGCTATATGTGAAGATTTCGGTGTTTTTAACTTCTAATTGAGTTAAACGTTAGCGTCCCTGTCTAAATCCTGCTTCAGATATAACAAATGTATTGATAGGTTAAACTGGGTGACGTTTTTGGCATACGTTACAACTATGAAAACATTTAGCCTACATGGCTAAAAGTCACAATACACATTATGAAGTTACATCTGCAACTCACCACTGAAAGCCATCAGATATCCGTCTTCTTGCCATTTTCATGTCACGCTGACAAATCCGACATCCAATTCTTGTCGGCAGCAGTTTGTTTTTTTGAAGCCAGATTATGAGCCTTTTGGTAGTCCTCTTCATAGGCTCTCGAATTAGCAAATGTAACAACTGTGTTGCCAAAGGCATGTCTCAGTCAAAGTCGGACGCACTCAACTCAACTGCACCCAATTTTTTTTTAAATAGGCTAGCAGCTACTTCTCGGCCCATAATGCTTCGGGAAGGCGCGGGATTTTTAGGTTGCCATGTAGCGGTATAATTCTTGTAAACTGAGTTTTCGCACACTAAATTTCTGTAATATTTTATATGAAATGGACAACGATACTCTACGTAGGAAAGGAAAGTAGTAATTGGAAGTAAGTCAATTTCGATATTCCTGATTTTTAAACCCCGTTGCATATGCAAAAACGAAATAACAGATGGCATGGACTGCAGTGAATCTGGCAACCAACGTAGCCACGCTCTGCAAGATGCAGGGCTGCACAAATATTGTTAACATTTTACATAAAGTGCAGTTATGTGGAATAGCGCCTGTTTTATCCATAGTATCTACCTTTGACAATTCCAAAGAAGAGCAAGATCTGCCTGAACTTCATATTCAGTTTAGGGGTGAGTTGTCGGTGGTCAACCTTGGCCAGTGCTACACAGAAGAGGAGAGATATCCACAGGCACCGTTGGATGAGCCTGAAGAGCTCAACCAGCGACCGGGACCATCGCTGTTCACCACCATGGCAAGCAGGAGTGTGAAAAGAAGTAAGAATAAACATTTTTTTCGCCTGATACCAATTAGCACTGACGTTAAAATGCCATGTCGGCCGTGATCCCATTTACCTTGCCCTCAATGTAAAGATGTAAAGAAGTTCACTTGTTGCTAAATGTGTTATGTAGTTAGCATGGGCTAACGTTCATAAACTTATCGTTCATGAGGGGTTTGCTGAACTTAACGTGCGCTTGACAAAACAGCCGAAAGCTGCTGCATGTTTTGCTGTTTTGCATGTTTGTTTGCTTGAGCGTTCACTGAAGGTAAACGAGGCTATTATATCGTCCCCACTATTTACGGTAACGCTAGGGTGGTGTGCTAACGACAATGAAAATTATAAGTGCTGTAAAGTAAAGGGGGGGGGGGGGGGTGTAAAAGTAAGAGGGCAATTGTGTTGTAAACTATAACCTTGCTATTAATTTATAGGAATGCAGACCCGCAGGTGTGTTCAAGTGCATGAGAACACTGAAGACCAAGGTAGGCCTAGAGCCTCAACCAGTCCAGGGAACTCCAGCAGTGTCCAATCAGGCAAGTACCCCAGAAAGCTATAATTTTTGTGTCTGAGAAATTTAATTGTGACTGCAATTAGTAGTATGTTGTTGCCATCAGAAGACTTTTACAGCAACACAATTGTGCTCTAATCTCATTTTTAGAAGAGGCACCAACTGTCCATGTTGCTCTTACCAAAGCAAATCACACTGTTGAGATGTTGAGGGAAAAAATCCTAAGACTTGAGGGAAAAGTGGACAGTTTAACTGAAGAAAGAAATTTTCTGCGTGAAAGACTGGCGGATGGTAAATTTCATTATGTTTAGTTGAACTGTGTAGATTTCAAATATTTAAATCAGTTTAATGGCTATGTTTGTGACCTTTGATGATATTTATGTGAAATGTGAGCTTGTGTTTGTAAAAAAAAGTCTGATTGCTGTTTTACTTGTTACCTGTTATGTCTGCAGTTTGTGATAACAAATCTGAAACCATGAGATTGAAATTGCTAGTTGTACTCAGCTCATGACCCAGGAATTCTAGTTGCTGTAACAGCTCTGCTTTTTTGACAGCGTTAAAACTTCAAGCTGCAGCTGAAGAGCATCCACACGTTCAAACACCTACAACACCAAAGCAAGCTGAACCTACAAGTCACTTCATCACAGACATCTCAGATACAGAGTCAGAGCCATGTCCAAAGAAAAGAGAAGGAGAAAAGAAGAAAAGTGACAAAAAGAAGAAAAAAGACAAAAAGAAGAAAAAAGAAAAGAAGAAAAAATCTAAGGCCTACACTTTCAAAAGAGGTAGTGTATGCGTGCAACCCATACAAACACTGGATAGTTCATTTGCAAAAAAACACAACTTGACACATAGTTTTTGTGTATATGTATATGTATATTTGCATTTGTTCTTTTGTGTAAGACAATGAAATGTAAAAAGTAAATGGTAAGTCTTTGAATCATCAACTGTAGTACACTTGTAGTATACTTGAAAATAATAAACATATTTGTGTATTATGCCTTTAGTTTGATTGAGCTGGGTCACAAAAATGCATAGACAACAGCTTGGGTATCTGTGGTGGTAAGTGGTAAGGAATTTAACCACTGTATGCTAATGCATGTATGTTTTAATCTGTGCATCTCTTTCAGTGAAAACTCCTGAAGAATCTGTCTTTAGGTACAATAAAGTTGTGCAGCTTGTGAAGGCTGGTTATACGAAGACAGATGCCTACACTGCAGTAGAAGTGGACCGGAACACTATTGTGAATCAGGCTCCAATAGCAGAACTTGCCGCCGTTAATCCAGAGTTGTTTAGGAAAATGCGAGCAAACTTTAAAAAGGGTGACAGCCTACAAAGGTTTGCCTCTGAGTGCATGACCCAGTGCATCTCAGACCAAAATGCTCCTTTGATTGTTGCCATGAAACAGTCAGATGATCTGTTGGATATTGGAAAAAAGTAGTCCACAGTCTACAAATGACATGTTTTAATCTTTTGAAGTGTTTTGGTAACATTAAAATGTTACATTGTTGCATTGTTCATCATGCTACTGATGTTTGTTTTTACATGTAGGAATATTCGGGGTGTGTGTGTGTGTGTGAAGAGTTTGGACAACCACTCCTTAAAACAGTAGCTGCACTGTGTTTTCATGCCATTTGTATATTTTGTCCCGTGTTATTCTTCTTGTTTATTTAGAAGGTATTCGGAAGATGAACAGGTCTACTTTTGCTCTTACAGGGGTTTCAAAAGAGCCTTACATTTTGAGTTAAGTTTAATCCACGATTTTTGGGTGACTTGTGGTTTTACCAAAATAAACTTGGTTGTTATTGCATCTTGGCTCCATCAATTGCAAAAGCTGTGAGTGGAAAGCATTACTCTAAAGTGGCTAAAGTGTCTTGTTATTCACTCTGTTCAAAGACTTATCTGATTATATAGTA
>CM050202.1:2225000-2230000 GCA_027475355.1 Coilia nasus
AGTGTTTGAGAAGGGGGGCCCCTCTGCTGGGCTGGTAGAGGGAAAGTCTCTGAGTGTTTGAGAAGGGGAGTCCATCTGCTGGGCTGGTATGGGAAAGTCTCTGAGTGTTTGAGAAGGGGAGCCCATCTGCTGGGCTGGTAGGGGGAAAGTCTCTGAGTGCCTGAAAGTCTTTGAGCAGGGCAGTTAGGTGTAGGCGAGGCTGAATAGGTAACTCTTCAGTTGCCGCTTCCAGTTTCTTATGTTTGCTTACACACTAAAATGTGAAGTTTCCCACAATTACAGTTTTTTATGTTTGCTTACACACTAAAATGTAAAGTTTCCCACAATTAGCCATATGGGCCTGACGCCTGCAAAGTGCGGGAAAATGTACACCTATTCTTTTCTGTTGAATTACTTTGGAACGGTACATCCTAGTGATGTGGCACTCACACCAAACCAAACAGCAGAACCAGGGCTTTACAACGTGACCTTATTTTTGTGATCAAGTATCGGCCAGATATTACAGTTTTTGACGATTGCTTAAAACTCAATTTAAAAAACTAGGCCCATTTTGTCAAAACACTACACACAGTTAGGACAACCATACACCAAATGGACAGAACACCCCACATCTATTGCAAAATGTTATTCTTCTTTCAAAACTATACACTTATTTGTAAAAATGCTATTTTGTTGCCGAATCGCACACACATGATTCATATGATCTGTTTGTGTTTGAGTGAGTTACACACAATGGTAATCAATCCTAAACACTTCTGTAACATTCTCACTTTTCTAATGACACAACCTGGGTTTCATTTGTTTCAGAAATATTGACAAATGACATGAATACATTCACGAAATACAACACACGACTAATACTAAATATATTTAAACTGTTAAAAAATTGACCACACTGTCTGATTTTGCATTGCAAGTACAATTTTTTATCAGTTGAAATATATTTAGTATTAGTCATGTGTTGTGTTTTCTGAATGTATTCATGTCATTTGTTAACATTTCTGAAAAAATGAAACCCAGACTGTGTCATTAGGAAAGTCACAATGCTACAAAAGTGTTTAGGATTGATTACCATTGTGTGTAACTCACTCAAACACAAACAGATCATATGAATCATGTGTATGCAATTTGGCAACAAAATAGCATTTTTCTAAATAAGTGTATAGTTTTGAAAGAAGAATAACATTTTGCAATAGATCTGGATCCAGCGGCTGGGACGGGCGCAGTCTCCAACCAATCAGCGGCCGCCACCTGCTTTATAATGACTTGTCTAACTTACCTTTTCCGCTGCTTCAGGTGCCGACGTTTCGACGCTTCCTCCTCCCTCCCCACCACCACCAGTTTGGTCCCGGTCCATTCGCCTGGGGGAAAAGTTCTGAGTTCTGCTAAATAGCAACAGCTGGTTCTGCCGGATCCAACGATGCAAGACCCAGGCCGATGACCGGACCTACGCCAAAGAATATCTACTGTCTAATTAATGTTCAGTTGTTTATTTTGTCTATATAAAAATGCTTTAATTGAAAATCACACACACACACACACACACACACTGACTGACTGCATGAGGTATGACACACACACACACACACACACACACACACACACACACACACACACACACACACACACACACACACACAGACTGACTGACTGCATGAGGTATGACACACACACACACACACACAGACTGACTGCATGAGGTATGAAGCATTGGCATTGGCACCCAGCTTTGTTTATGCCCTGATCTTCTGTTGCTAAGCTACTAGCATCTGTGTGTGTGTGTGTGTGTGTGCGTGTGTGTCTGTGTGTGCGTCTGTGTGTGCATGTGTGTGTGTGAGTGTGTGTGTCTGTGTGTGCATGTGTGTGTGCGTGCGTGTGTGTCTGTGAGTGTGTGAGAGAGAGAGTGTGTGAGTGTGAGCGTGAATTTGTGTGTGTGCATGTGTGTGTGTGTGTGTCTGTGTAAGTGTGTGTGTGTGTGAGAGAGACAGACAGAGACAGTAAGAATATGAATGTGTGTATGTGAGTGTGTGTGCATCTGTGAGTGTGTGTGTGTGTGTGTGTGTCTGTGTCTGTGTAAATGTGTGTGTGTGTGAGAGAAAGACAGAGACAGTAAGAGTGTGTATGTGTGTATGTGTGTGTGTGTGTGTGTGTGTGTGTGTGTGTGTGTGTGTGTGTGTGTGTGTGTGTGTGTGTGTGTGTGTGTCTGTGTAAATGTGTGTGTGTGTGAGAGAGACAGAGACAGTAAGAGTGTGTATGTGTGTATGTGAGTGAGTATGTGTGCATCTGTGTGTGTGTGTGTGTGTGTGTGTGTCTGTGTCTGTGTCTGTGTAAATGTGTGTGTGTGTGAGAGAGAGAGAGACAGTAAGAGTGTGTATGTGTGTATGTAAGTGTGTGTGCATCTGTGTGTTTGTGTGTGTGTGTGTGTGTGTGTGTGTGTGTGTGTGTGTGTGTGTGTGTGTGTGTGTGTGTGTGTGCCCGAGTGTGGGTGGGGGAGGGCAAGTGCTTTTAGATGATTGTAGGAACATCTGCTTAACATGATGATAGAGTTTCTGTTTCTGCTCACATACATACACACATAGACACACACACACACACACACACACACACACATACACACACACACACACACACACACACACATGATGATAGAGTTTCTGTTTCTGCTCACATACATACACACATAGACACACACACACACACACACACACACACACACACATGATGATAGAGTTTCTGTTTCTGCTCACATACATACACACATAGACACACACACACACACACACACACACACACACACACACACACACACACACACACACACACACACACACCCATACACACACACACACACACAAACACACACACACACACACAAACACACACACACTGTCTCTACTCTTTCTGCGGAAGGATATGGCATATGGATATGGATGGATAAGGCATGTGTCTCTGTCACATGATGATAGAGTTTCTGTTTCTGCTCTTTAAGCTTTAAGTGGAGCACACACACACACACACACATACACACACATACACGCACACGCGCACACACACACACACACACACACACACACACACACACTGTCTCTACTCTTTCTGCGGAAGGATAGCTACATTTGTAAACATGTTACAGACAGTCAGACTAGCACACACACACTGACACACACAAGCACACACACACACACACACACACACACACACACACACACACATATTGACACAAAATTACACACATACACACAGAAACACAAACAATTACACACATACACACAAACACACACACACTTGCACAAACACACACAAACACACAAAATTGCACGCACAGATACACACAAGCACACAAAATGTATAAAAATAGCGGGTATGCATGTAACTAATGTACAATGTAAAAGTTATGGCAGAATGATTCATACTGTGGATGAGAGCTCAGTGGCGGTGCTACCCCAGTAAAGGTGCTACCCCAGTAAGGGTACTACCCCAGTAAGGGTACTACCCCAGTAAAGGTGCTACCCCAGTAAAGGTGCTACCCCCCAGTAAAGGTACTACCCCAGTAAGGGTACTACCCCCCCGTAAGGGTACTACCCCAGTAAAGGTGCTACCCCAGTAAGGGTACTACCCCAGTAAAGGTGTTACCCCAGTAAGGGTACTACCCCCCCGTAAAGGTGCTACCCCCCAGTAAAGGTACTACCCCAGTAAAGGTACTACCCCAGTAAGGGTACTACCCCCCCGTAAGGGTACTACCCCAGTAAAGGTACTACCCCAGTAAGGGTACTACCCCCCCGTAAGGGTACTACCCCAGTAAGGGTACTACCCCAGTAAAGGTGCTACCCCAGTAAAGGTGTTACCCCAGTAAAGGTACTACCCCAGTAAAGGTACTACCCCCCAGTAAAGGTACTACCCCAGTAAAGGTACTACCCCAGTAAAGGTCCCACCCCCCAGTAAAGGCACTACCCCCCAGTAAGGGTACTACCCCCCAGTAAAGGTGCTACCCCAGTAAAGGTCCTACCCCAGTAAAGGTACTACCCCAGTAAAGGTGCTACCCCAGTAAAGGTACTACCCCAGTAAAGGTACTACCCCAGTAAAGGTACTACCCCCCAGTAAAGGTACTACCCCAGTAAAGGTACTACCCCAGTAAGGGTACTACCCCCCAGTAAAGGTCCTACCCCCCAGTAAAGGTGCTACCCCAGTAAAGGTACTACCCCAGTAAAGGTGTTACCCCCGTAAGGGTACTACCCCCCAGTAAAGGTACTACCCCAGTAAAGGTACTACCCCAGTAAAGGTCCCACCCCCCAGTAAAGGCACTACCCCCCAGTAAGGGTACTACCCCCCAGTAAAGGTGCTACCCCAGTAAAGGTCCTACCCCAGTAAAGGTACTACCCCAGTAAAGGTGCTACCCCAGTAAAGGTACTACCCCAGTAAAGGTGCTACCCCAGTAAAGGTACTACCCCAGTAAAGGTCCTACCCCAGTAAAGGTACTACCCCCCAGTAAAGGTGCTACCCCAGTAAAGGTACTACCCCAGTAAAGGTACTACCCCAGTAAAGGTACTACCCCAGTAAAAGTACTTATGGAGGAGTTGGTTTTGGGATGGAGAGGCCGCAGGTTTGATCCATTAAGAAAAAAACATGAAAAACAACCAGCACTGTCCTGCACGCACACAAATACACACACACACACACACACACACATACACACCCACACACACACAGACACACACACACACACACACACACACACACACACACACACACACACACACATTACTGATGTGACGTACACACCACAGATAGCGCTGAATATGAAAACACACACACACATTACACATAACACAACTTTTCTGACACTCACAGATGCACGCACACGCACACACACACACACACGCACACACACACACAAACACAACTTTTCTGACACTCACACTCACGCACACACAGATTCACGCACACACACGCACACACACACACACACATGCACACACACACAAACACAACTTTTCTGACAC
>CM050202.1:2242500-2252500 GCA_027475355.1 Coilia nasus
GTGCATTCTCCAGAGGAGTGGAAGAGTGCATTCTCCAGAGGAGTAGAAGAGTGCATTCTCCAGAAGAGTAGAAGAGTGCATTCTCCAGAGGAGTAGAAGAGTGCATTCTCCAGAAGAGTAGAAGAGTGCATTCTCCAGAGGAGTGGAAGAGTGCATTCTCCAGAGGAGTAGAAGAGTGCGTTCCTCATAAGAGTAGAAGAGTGCATTCTCCAGAGGAGTAGAAGAGTGCATTCTCCAGAGGAGTAGAAGAGTGCATTCTCCAGAGGAGTGGAAGAGTGCATTCTCCAGAGGAGTAGAAGAGTGCATTCCTCATAAGAGTAGAAGAGTGCATTCTCCAGAGGAGTAGAAGAGTGCATTTCATAACAGGAGCGTGTTTGTTACAGGCTCTTCAGCCACACGCAGGGGGCCAGTCCTTCGGCAGGGCATAAACACCTAGTAAGCGCTACACATAAACGCCAGAATCATTTTAGCTACTCTTGTCCAGAATCTAGTGTCCAGCACGTTTAATAACGAATCATTTTAGCTACTCTTGTCCAGAATCTAGTGTCCAGCACGTTTAATAACGACTCATTTCAGCTACTCTTGTCCAGAATCTAGTGTCCAGCACGTTTAATAACGACTCATTTTAGCTACTCTTGTCCAGAATCTAGTGTCCAGCACGTTTAATAACGAATCATTTTAGCTACTCTTGTCCAGAATCTAGTGTCCAGCACGTTTAATAACGAATCATTTTAGCTACTCTTGTCCAGAATCTAGTGTCCAGCACGTTTAATAACGAATCATTTTAGCTACTCTTGTCAAGAATCTAGTGTCCAGCACGTTTAATAACGAATCATTTTAGCTACTCTTGTCAAGAATCTAGTGTCCAGCACGTTTAATAACGAATCATTTTAGCTACTCTTGTCCAGAATCTAGTGTCCAGCACGTTTAATAACGAATCATTTTAGCTACTCTTGTCAAGAATCTAGTGTCCAGCACGTTTAATAACGAATCATTTTAGCTACTCTTGTCCAGAATCTAGTGTCCAGCACGTTTAATAACGAATCATTTTAGCTACTCTTGTCCAGAATCTAGTGTCCAGCACGTTTAATAACGAATCATTTTAGCTACTCTTGTCCAGAATCTAGTGTCCAGCACGTTTAATAACGAATCATTTTAGCTACTCTTGTCAAGAATCTAGTGTCCAGCACGTTTAATAACGAATCATTTTAGCTACTCTTGTCCAGAATCTAGTGTCCAGCACGTTTAATAACGAATCATTTTAGCTACTCTTGTCCAGAATCTAGTGTCCAGCACGTTTAATAACGAATCATTTTAGCTACTCTTGTCAAGAATCTAGTGTCCAGCACGTTTAATAACGAATCATTTTAGCTACTCTTGTCAAGAATCTAGTGTCCAGCACGTTTAATAACGAATCATTTTAGCTACTCTTGTCCAGAATCTAGTGTCCAGCACGTTTAATAACGAATCATTTTAGCTACTCTTGTCAAGAATCTAGTGTCCAGCACGTTTAATAACGAATCATTTTAGCTACTCTTGTCCAGAATCTAGTGTCCAGCACGTTTAATAACGAATCATTTTAGCTACTCTTGTCCAGAATCTAGTGTCCAGCACGTTTAATAACGAATCATTTTAGCTACTCTTGTCAAGAATCTAGTGTCCAGCACGTTTAATAACGAATCATTTTAGCTACTCTTGTCCAGAATCTAGTGTCCAGCACGTTTAATAACGAATCATTTTAGCTACTCTTGTCCAGAATCTAGTGTCCAGCACGTTTAATAACGAATCATTTTAGCTACTCTTGTCAAGAATCTAGTGTCCAGCACGTTTAATAACGAATCATTTTAGCTACTCTTGTCAAGAATCTAGTGTCCAGCACGTTTAATAACGAATCATTTTAGCTACTCTTGTCCAGAATCTAGTGTCCAGCACGTTTAATAACGAATCATTTTAGCTACTCTTGTCCAGAATCTAGTGTCCAGCACGTTTAATAACGAATCATTTTAGCTACTCTTGTCAAGAATCTAGTGTCCAGCACGTTTAATAACGAATCATTTTAGCTACTCTTGTCCAGAATCTAGTGTCCAGCACGTTTAATAACGAATCATTTTAGCTACTCTTGTCCAGAATCTAGTGTCCAGCACGTTTAATAACGAATCATTTTAGCTACTCTTGTCCAGAATCTAGTGTCCAGCACGTTTAATAACGAATCATTTTAGCTACTCTTGTCCAGAATCTAGTGTCCAGCACGTTTAATAACGAATCATTTTAGCTACTCTTGTCAAGAATCTAGTGTCCAGCACGTTTAATAACGAATCATTTTAGCTACTCTTGTCCAGAATCTAGTGTCCAGCACGTTTAATAACGACTCATTTTAGCTACTCTTGTCAAGAATCTAGTGTCCAGCACGTTTAATAACGAATCATTTTAGCTACTCTTGTCCAGAATCTAGTGTCCAGCACGTTTAATAACGACTCATTTTAGCTACTCTTGTCAAGAATCTAGTGTCCAGCACGTTTAATAACGAATCATTTTAGCTACTCTTGTCCAGAATCTAGTGTCCAGCACGTTTAATAACGACTCATTTTAGCTACTCTTGTCCAGAATCTAGTGTCCAGCACGTTTAATAACGAATCATTTTAGCTACTCTTGTCCAGAATCTAGTGTCCAGCACGTTTAATAACGACTCATTTTAGCTACTCTTGTCCAGAATCTAGTGTCCAGCACGTTTAATAACGAATCATTTTAGCTACTCTTGTCCAGAATCTAGTGTCCAGCACGTTTAATAACGACTCATTTTAGCTACTCTTGTCCAGAATCTAGTGTCCAGCACGTTTAATAACGAATCATTTTAGCTACTCTTGTCCAGAATCTAGTGTCCAGCACGTTTAATAACGAATCATTTTAGCTACTCTTGTCAAGAATCTAGTGTCCAGCACGTTTAATAACGAATCATTTTAGCTACTCTTGTCCAGAATCTAGTGTCCAGCACGTTTAATAACGAATCATTTCAGCTACTCTTGTCCAGAATCTAGTGTCCAGCACGTTTAATAACGAATCATTTTAGCTACTCTTGTCCAGAATCTAGTGTCCAGCACGTTTAATAACGAATCATTTTAGCTACTCTTGTCCAGAATCTAGTGTCCAGCACGTTTAATAACGAATCATTTTAGCTACTCTTGTCAAGAATCTAGTGTCCAGCACGTTTAATAACGAATCATTTTAGCTACTCTTGTCCAGAATCTAGTGTCCAGCACGTTTAATAACGAATCATTTTAGCTACTCTTGTCCAGAATCTAGTGTCCAGCACGTTTAATAACGAATCATTTTAGCTACTCTTGTCCAGAATCTAGTGTCCAGCACGTTTAATAACGACTCATTTTAGCTACTCTTGTCCAGAATCTAGTGTCCAGCACGTTTAATAACGAATCATTTTAGCTACTCTTGTCCAGAATCTAGTGTCCAGCACGTTTAATAACGACTCATTTTAGCTACTCTTGTCAAGAATCTAGTGTCCAGCACGTTTAATAACGAATCATTTTAGCTACTCTTGTCCAGAATCTAGTGTCCAGCACGTTTAATAACGAATCATTTTAGCTACTCTTGTCAAGAATCTAGTGTCCAGCACGTTTAATAACGAATCATTTTAGCTACTCTTGTCCAGAATCTAGTGTCCAGCACGTTTAATAACGACTCATTTTAGCTACTCTTGTCCAGAATCTAGTGTCCAGCACGTTTAATAACGAATCATTTTAGCTACTCTTGTCCAGAATCTAGTGTCCAGCACGTTTAATAACGAATCATTTTAGCTACTCTTGTCCAGAATCTAGTGTCCAGCACGTTTAATAACGACTCATTTTAGCTACTCTTGTCCAGAATCTAGTGTCCAGCACGTTTAATAACGACTCATTTTAGCTACTCTTGTCCAGAATCTAGTGTCCAGCACGTTTAATAACGACTCATTTTAGCTACTCTTGTCCAGAATCTAGTGTCCAGCACGTTTAATAACGACTCATTTTAGCTACTCTTGTCCAGAATCTAGTGTCCAGCACGTTTAATAACGAATCATTTTAGCTACTCTTGTCCAGAATCTAGTGTCCAGCACGTTTAATAACGAATCATTTTAGCTACTCTTGTCCAGAATCTAGTGTCCAGCACGTTTAATAACGAATCATTTTAGCTACTCTTGTCCAGAATCTAGTGTCCAGCACGTTTAATAACGAATCATTTTAGCTACTCTTGTCCAGAATCTAGTGTCCAGCACGTTTAATAACGAATCATTTTAGCTACTCTTGTCCAGAATCTAGTGTCCAGCACGTTTAATAACGAATCATTTTAGCTACTCTTGTCCAGAATCTAGTGTCCAGCACGTTTAATAACGAATCATTTTAGCTACTCTTGTCCAGAATCTAGTGTCCAGCACGTTTAATAACGAATCATTTTAGCTACTCTTGTCCAGAATCTAGTGTCCAGCACGTTTAATAACGAATCATTTTAGCTACTCTTGTCCAGAATCTAGTGTCCAGCACGTTTAATAACGAATCATTTTAGCTACTCTTGTCCAGAATCTAGTGTCCAGCACGTTTAATAACGAATCATTTTAGCTACTCTTGTCAAGAATCTAGTGTCCAGCACGTTTAATAACGAATCATTTTAGCTACTCTTGTCCAGAATCTAGTGTCCAGCACGTTTAATAACGAATCATTTTAGCTACTCTTGTCAAGAATCTAGTGTCCAGCACGTTTAATAACGAATCATTTCAGCTACTCTTGTCAAGAATCTAGTGTCCAGCACGTTTAATAACGAATCATTTTAGCTACTCTTGTCCAGAATCTAGTGTCCAGCACGTCTAATAACGACTCATTTTAGCTACTCTTGTCCAGAATCTAGTGTCCAGCACGTTTAATAACGAATCATTTTAGCTACTCTTGTCCAGAATCTAGTGTCCAGCACGTTTAATAACGAATCATTTTAGCTACTCTTGTCAAGAATCTAGTGTCCAGCACGTTTAATAACGAATCATTTTAGCTACTCTTGTCAAGAATCTAGTGTCCAGCACGTTTAATAACGAATCATTTTAGCTACTCTTGTCCAGAATCTAGTGTCCAGCACGTTTAATAACGAATCATTTTAGCTACTCTTGTCCAGAATCTAGTGTCCAGCACGTTTAATAACGAATCATTTCAGCTACTCTTGTCAAGAATCTAGTGTCCAGCACGTTTAATAACGAATCATTTTAGCTACTCTTGTCCAGAATCTAGTGTCCAGCACGTCTAATAACGACTCATTTTAGCTACTCTTGTCCAGAATCTAGTGTCCAGCACGTTTAATAACGAATCATTTTAGCTACTCTTGTCCAGAATCTAGTGTCCAGCACGTTTAATAACGAATCATTTTAGCTACTCTTGTCCAGAATCTAGTGTCCAGCACGTTTAATAACGAATCATTTTAGCTACTCTTGTCCAGAATCTAGTGTCCAGCACGTCTAATAACGACTCATTTTAGCTACTCTTGTCCAGAATCTAGTGTCCAGCACGTTTAATAACGAATCATTTTAGCTACTCTTGTCCAGAATCTAGTGTCCAGCACGTTTAATAACGAATCATTTTAGCTACTCTTGTCCAGAATCTAGTGTCCAGCACGTTTAATAACGAATCATTTTAGCTACTCTTGTCCAGAATCTAGTGTCCAGCACGTTTAATAACGAATCATTTTAGCTACTCTTGTCCAGAATCTAGTGTCCAGCACGTTTAATAACGAATCATTTTAGCTACTCTTGTCCAGAATCTAGTGTCCAGCACGTTTAATAACGAATCATTTTAGCTACTCTTGTCCAGAATCTAGTGTCCAGCACGTTTAATAACGAATCATTTTAGCTACTCTTGTCAAGAATCTAGTGTCCAGCACATTTAATAACGACTCATTTCAGCTACTCTTGTCAAGAATCTAGTGTACATTTAATAAATAATCATTTCAGCTGTTCTTGTCAAAAAATCTAATGTTTATCACATTTAATAACGAATCATTTCAGCTGTTCTTGTCAAGAATCTAGTGCACATTTAATAAATAATCATTTTAGCTGTTCTTGCCAAGAATCTAGTGTACAGAACATTTAATAAAGAATCATTTCAGCTGTTCTTGCCAAGAATCTAGTGTGTAGCACATTTACTAAAGAATCATTTTAGCTATTCTCGTCAAGCTGTTGCCACAAGCCTTGCTCCGTGTGTGGCAGACTGCATATGATGTGTGCCATCTCATGGCAAGGTGCAAGCAGGGATGTAGTGGAGGACACATTAAGTAAACATTGTTTACCAGCTCTCACATTTCACAAAAACAGTTCATCCACCTCTCAACAGAGTTTATCCACCTATCAATACAGTTTATTCACCCTATAGTGGAATTCGTGTACCAAACACACACATTCCACATCACACTTTGTCATCTATACCTGCACTAGATGCCGTTAAAATGCACTGAGACTGTTTTGCAAGCTTCAAAGCTACAAGTGTTGCATGCTTGAAACATCTTGTGCTGCACTGTGCAGCCCCCTCGCCAAATTCACACTTTACCCATCTCTGATTGCACCACTACACCGCTGGATGCAAACATTTGTATTGTGTTGTGACAGACGCAGCTCATATTCTATGGTGTGAGTGCTATCTGGGGTATTAGAGTAGGATCTGTACCACAGGGAGAACAATCTCAAAGCCAGCCCACATTTTACTGGGAAAGTCAGTTTGTCACCACCCCCCATCTCCAGCATAGAAGCAGGTCACACTTTTATTCGGTGTTTTAACGAATTTGAGTTAAACCCTAAACCTAAACCTAACATTAATCCCAAAAATACTGGGCGGGCTCCTAGCGCACGTGCGCCGCGGGGCACTCGGCTTGTGTCGCACATTTCGCTATAAAAATACACAAAAAACACATCGCTTGACAACTCCTGTCATCGTTTGTCACAAGTGGATGAGAGGAAAAGAGGCAAGAAGTGGTTCCTTCCCCTCTCTAATGAAGCATTGCGAATTGCGCATTAGCCCACCCAACAGCCCCCCTTTCATATCCAGGAACTTTTATAGTCATATCCTAATTCCATTAATGTCATGCGTTACGTCCTCCCCGACACACACACACCCCGCACAAGCCCTGCCGACAACACTGGCACTTTCTTCTGAGGAGCTCTCCCCTCGCCCCGGCTCTGCCCTATAATAGCGGACTCGCGCTCTGGGCTGTCTGGAGATCTCTCGCTCGAGAAGGAAGGGGGAGACCTCGGGCGCATCTCTCAAAGAAACTGCCATTTTTGTGTTCCTCGCTCAGACCTAAAGGGGGCTTTTTAAACGTTCGGTCAGCGAGCTGGTTTCTGGAAAACATCTGAATCATTTTCTAACCAAGCCCAGCTGCGCCGTGGATGTGTGCGTCTCTGTGTGCGTGTGAGAATGAGTGAGTGAGTGAGTGTGTGTGTGTGTGTATGAGTGAGTGTATGTCTATGTGTGTATGTGTGTGTGCGTGAGAGGAAGAGGGAGAGAGTGTAAGAGTGTCTGTCTCGACGTTGCTTTCCAAAAAGGAAAGAAAAGACAGGAAGAAAAAAAAAGTTTGAAAGTGTTTTCCCGTAACTTTTTTTAGGCATGGACGCCGAGTCGTGCGTCTCATACTGCGATATGACATCCATGGATTCATATTATCGCCCCGCGCAGCAAGGTAGGGATCACCAGGCCAGTCCCTTTAGGGCATTCCAAGCCGGTGACACCAAGTACAGCTCCTCTTTCCTGACCAACAAAGGTCACCCGTACGGGGAGAAGTCCCACAGCCCGTTCCAAGCGGAATGCCAGCCTCAGGACAGCCGCGGCGGGGAAGGCACCTTTAGCAAATACCAGCTCTTCACGCACAGACCGTCCTGCAAAACTCCCCCAGAAGGCAGCAGACTGCACACGGACAGTGCGCTCAACGGAGGACTTGGCTCCTGTTATGGTGAGTGAGTTCCTTTCTTTTGCTTTTCCCATGACAAAACCCTTACATGTTTTACACGCCGAGTCGACACTTTGTGCACAGAGAGGAGGTTAAAAGTCCAAGCAGAGAGAGCTGTAGGTGATGGCGTTGTAGTTTCAAAACATCCACGAAGTTCACGCAAATTCGAGCTGTGAAACAGACTGAGGCACATCAGTGGAGTTAAGATTGTCTGCCTTTTCTGGGCACTGCTCCGCTGCTGGGTACAGTTGTGTTTGCGTCCGGTGCTCTGTTCTTGGGTAGTTTTCAGAGGTGTCCGCGATGCTGTGGTGGCGGGGACGCGGTATCCTTCTCCGGGAGACTGATGCTTTTGATGCTGCAGACATTGGGCGCGTTCTCTGTCTCGTCTGTGGGTCACTGCGCGGGAGCTCCGGCCACTGCGGGACTACCGACTGAATGCGCGGGACTTTACAACTTACTGCCAATATTAAGGCCAGTCTTAGCCAGTAACACAATTACGACGAGGCATAACCTCGCCGAATATTAAATTTTCTCTTTGACGATTCAATTCAATTATATTTAATGTGATAATCTGCATTACAATCCTTCATATTGGTGCCGAATCGGACAATTAAATTAACACGTTTTCAGTCTATGACTGCTGTGAGCTCTCTTTAGCAAGTTTGTGCAAAGATTGTGGAACAGCTCTCCGGACAGGGAGAGTCGGTGCCCTCATATCTGGGAGAAATGTGCTCTTTGGGAGTGAACTTTAGTTCGACCCAAAACGGGAACTGTGCAAGAAAACGACCGGGGTCTCGGGCAGGAGCGTGGACCTGCATTACAAGGACGTTAGAAAGTTTTACAGCCGCCTCTCGAGTGGGAAAGCCAAGGTTAAGTTAACAACCCATCGATCACTCAACGACACAGTCTCTCTCTCTCTCTCTCTCTCTCTCTCACACACACACACACACACACGCACACACACACACCACACACACACACACACACCACACACACACACACACACACACACACACACACACACACACACACACACACACACACACACACGTGATTTGCGCACAGGTTTGAGATCTCAGTTGGGGCCAATACTCAAAGTTTACATCGTTTCCATCCAACCTACAACTTGCAGTAGGCAATGTTCCATGTTGTCTGGCTTCCTTCTGGCGGCCTAGGGCCAGTCAACCCGTTTGATTTTTGTCTCACTATCCGGAGGGAATAACGGTCTGC
Source organism: Coilia nasus (assembly GCA_027475355.1). Taxonomy (NCBI): domain Eukaryota; kingdom Metazoa; phylum Chordata; class Actinopteri; order Clupeiformes; family Engraulidae; genus Coilia; species Coilia nasus. The sequence goes on from CM050202.1 coordinate 2,251,693, forward strand.
CTGAAGGCTTTGGCGCAACTCATTCAGAGCTCTCTCGTGCGCACCCAAGGTAGCCTGACGTCCCTTTAACACACCGACGTTGATTCATGATAATAAGGGCAAGTAGCACCTTGCAGCAGAAGCTCGTGTCCTGTGTGATAACAGGAAGGGAAGACTATTAATTGAAAACGAGCCCTGTATCCACACGGTTCTCTGGTACACGAGAGAGCAGTGCACGAGGTCCTGCGGGTGGCCCCACAGGCGGCAAATTGCCCCTCGAGGCTGAGTGGCGCTCTTTATCTTCATTTGATGTCAGGTTCTCCATGTAACTGATTAAACATTTAATTCATAATCGAACATTAAAATAGTTTATTTTCACTGTCACGAATGGGGATGATGTACATGATGGGAAATGTTATTTTTAATTTGTTTATTGTTTGGTCGTGTGTGAATAAAGGGCTTTCGTGGGGGTGGGTCGAGGCAATTTGTTTGTATTTAGTTCCCGGCCAAAACCTCCCAGATGAGCCGAGAGGGCTCGAGGGAAGCAGAACGAGAAGATAATAGGCTGACAAATGTTTCCTCGTGGCTATAAACTCCCGCTGTAAATGTTTGCTTTCTTTAGTTTAAAGACTTTAAACGCGCAGATACTAGGCGAGGACTACAGAACTCGGGTTTATTCATTATCTTACAAATCATGAAACTACTGGGAAATCTAAGTAGTAATAACCTGGTAATAATTAAAAGATATTTTAGAATTAACATTACAACAATAACTAAAGCAGAATTTACACGATTTTTAAAAAATATTTATCCCTTTAATGCTAGACAT
>CM050202.1:2300000-2307500 GCA_027475355.1 Coilia nasus
ATCACCCTGTCACCTAGATATCCTCTTCCCCTCACTTTAAGGTCAGCCAGGGGACATCAGAACTCCACTGATGCTGCTGCTCACTCTCTCTCTCTCTCTCTCACACACACACACACACACACACACACACACACACACACACACACACACACACACACACAACTGTGCAGGGGAGACATGGGAGAAAAGATGTGAGAGAGGGAGAAGAGATGGACAGAGAGATGTTAAATGCAAAACAAACATGCCATTCTGTCTTTCATACACACACACACACACACACAAACACACACACACACACACACACACACTTCCTCTCAGCTGTCATGGCTCCTGTTTCAAAGACCCATGATGCACTTGGGCGTCTCTAGCACAGCCGTCCAACCCGGTGGGATCGCAGGGCTTACTGGCCACATTTTTAATTAACACTCAGACATCTGCACCCCTGTGTTACCAGTGTGTGTGTGTGTGTGTGTGTGTGTGTAAGAGAGAATATGTGTGTTGGAGTGTGTGTGTGTGTGTGTGAGAGTGTATGTATGTTGCTTACTGGCCACATTTTTAATTAACACTCCGACATCTGTGGGCCAGCATTCCATGTCCGAACGGAGTTTAGGACAGAAGCTCAGGATTATGTGTACCAATCCAACACCCACTCTCCACACACACACACTCTTTCCCTCTGTGTGTATATATAGTGACTGCTCAATGACTATAATGGGATGTTGTATCCATGGTGACGGTATATGACTATGCTGGGATGTTGTATCTATGGTGACGGTACATAATTATAATGGGATGTTGTATCCACGGTGACGGTATATGACTATGATGGGATGTTGTATCTATGGTGACGGTACATGATTATAATGGGATGTTGTATCTATGGTGACGGTACATGACTATGATGGGATGTTGTATCTATGGTGACTGCTCAGTGGCTCTGATAAAATGCTGTAACTAGTCAGTGCCTGTGATGGGATACTGTCTCCATGGTGACTAGTCAGTGCCTGTGATGGGATACTGTCTCTATGGTGACTGGCGAGTCGGGTGATGATGTCTCTATGGCAACAAGTAAGGATTATGATGGTTATGATGGGATGCAGACAGGTCCAAAGCCCAGAGGCTCGTACTAGTCCAGCTCATTCAATAACATGTCAATAATATAACAGCTCACTCAATAGCATAACAACTCATCCACTAACATGTCAATAATATAACAGCTCATTCAATAACGTGAACTAATATAACTGCTCATTCACTAACATGTGAACTAATATAACAGCTCATCCACTAACATGTCAACTAACATAACAGCTCATTCAATAACATAACAGCTCATTCAATAACGTGAACTAATATAACTGCTCATCCACTAACATGTCAACTAACATAACAGCTCATTCACTAACATGCAAACTAATATAACAGCTCATCCACTAACCCCTACAGCTGACACAGTGCACTGGTCCAAAGGCCTCATCTCTTCAGCAGGTGGCTGGCCTTCACATCAGGCACACAGGAACCATGGAGGAGCAGTGGTCTAAACAACGTCAGGGTCCATAGAACAGAACATGCAGTTCTAGAACCTTCCATTCTTGGAGAACGCGTCCTTTTAGAGAACGTTCAAAAATATACCACAGACCAACACGGCAACCAGAAAAACACCATTTTCAAACTGTGCCTTAAGTGTGTGTGTGTGTGTGTGTGTGTGTGTGTGTGTGTGTGTGTGTGTGTGTTGTTACGAAGCGGCTGTGGCCCAGCATGCAAACGCATGGACGTTGTCTAGGGGTTACAGCCACAACATAACTAAACGAAAAGGTCTAAAACCCACAGCTCAACCTACACCCTGGCCCTACGTGATGTACAGATGGGGAAGTGAGACCCACTGTGTGTGGTTGCAATGTGTGTGTGTCAGCTTGGCAGAGCTCCAGCGAGAGGTCACTTACCTGTGGCTCCCACTGACCAGAGCAGCTCCAACACACGACCAGCACAAGAGTTGTATCCACCTGTTGATGGCTTGGACCAGCTCAAGCAGTTCTTTGATGTTCAGGTTTTTTTGGAAGGTGGTGTAAAATCCAAATGAAACTAAGGCTAACTCTCAATCCAAAGGCCATGACACACAAGTAGTCCACCACAGGTCAGAGGGAGACTCAGGGCCTGCTCCCGCAGCAGGCCCTCATCAAGTGTTCCTTGATTGAAGGACAGGTGAACCGTTAACCAATTAGCCACCATTAGTGACATCACTGAAGCGCCACCTGTAAGTCAGTGCTTTCCCTACCATGTGACCTAACCTAGCCCAACAGTTTGTGTACAAGCCTGAGGTCCCTACCTGGGGTGCGTTTCCCAAAAGCGTCGTTGCTAACTTCCTTAGCAACTTCGTAGGTTTGAACGATGGTCTTACCACACTGCTGTTTCCCAACACCATCGTCCAGACTTAGCAACCAACGATGTTTACAACTACAGTAGTCCGATGGATCGTTCAACGACGCAAGTGTTTCCCAACAACAAAGTCTGGACGAACCATCGGAAGTTCCATCGTGAACCTGTGCAGTTGGAACAATTAGCATGGACCTGTCGTGAGACCGTCGTGTTTGTTCACGTGACGTCTTGCTCGTCACCTTTGGCCTTTTTGTGGCGAATTAGGCGGCTGTCTGTGCGTTACTGCCACCATCTGCATAAATGATGTTACTCCCAATTCACTTAATTATCGGTATTGCATTGCCAGATCATGTAAAAAGAATGTAGAAAACACACCCGATAACACACAAAAAGCTGTTGCAAAATGTGGTTGGATAAAAGTTAATGTACATCAGTGATGTTAATGAGCACTTTTGTAATATTGTGATGTATGTGCACAGATTACTGACCCACAAGCACGGTTATTCCATTGCCCCGTAGATCATTTTCACCTGTTACAAATTGATTACTCTTCGGCAGGATCACTCATCCACCTTACCACTTACCTACATGGAGGGAGTGGTTATATTTATAGCTGTTGCTCCATGCAGCATAAATTAAATATACAGACATATGATACAAACTGACAGTCGGTTGTTACTTTTAATGAGTAGGGCACATGGTTGTGTTTACGGAGATATACCAGAGTTTCTACAGCTGTCATACCGGCTTAAATGAAATGAGACTACGTTTATGTCCTTATGTAGATCAATCGTTTCTGTCGTTATCCGCAACGAATGCATCCGAATACTCTCCGAGCACTTCCGAAACATCTGGGTACTTTGCAGTTTGAACCACCTAAGTCCAAACTAACAACAGTTCAGACTTCCATCGTACTTTGGTGGTTGGAGATTTTCGGGAAACAGTCGGTTGTGGGGTGCTGAGTAGTTTGAACCTACGTTGTACAACGGTGGTTTAATGCTGACCTCCGTCGTTGTTTGGGAAACGCACCCCTGGTGACCTAACCTATCCTAACAGTGTGTGAGTGCCCTACCTGGTGACCTAACCTATCCCAACAGTGTGTGTACAAGCGTGAGGTCCCTACCTGGTGACCTAACCTGTCCCAACAGTGTGTGAGGTCCCTACCTGGTGACCTAACCTGTCCCAACAGTGTGTGTACAAGCGTGAGCGCCCTACCTGGTGACCTAACCTATGCCAACAGTGTGTGTACAAGCGTGAGCGCCCTACCATGTGACCTAACCTATCCCAACAGTGTGTGTACAAGTGTGAGGTCCCTACCTGGTGACCTAACCTATGCCAACAGTGTGTGAGGTCCCTACCTGGTGACCTAACCTATCCCAACAGTGTGTGTACAAGCGTGAGGTCCCTACCTGGTGACCTAACCTATCCCAACAGTGTGTGTACAGGTGTGAGGTCCCTACCTGGTGACCTAACCTATCCCAACAGTGTGTGTACAGGTGTGAGGTCCCTACCTGGTGACCTAACCTATGCCAACAGTGTGTGTACAAGCCTGAGGTCCCTACCTGGTGACCTAACCTATGCCAACAGTGTGTGTACAAGCCTGAGGTCCCTACCTGGTGACCTTGCAGCATGCCTTCACTATGTGCCTTCTATACCAAATACTACTGAAACAGGTCAACATACACACACCAGCATTACACACACAGGGCTTCAAGATGTGTGTGTGTGTGCAAGAAAAACCCAACTTGTTCACGTGTGTGTGAGTCTTGCATGTATTTTCCTGACAGGACTTAGACTCTGATGTTTGAAACTCTTTTGAAATCTCTGTGTTGGAGCCCCGGCCATGCAACAGATGTTTTGTAAAGGATTACTGTCACCTTTGCAAGAAATGTCATTTTATTTCCTTTGTGTGTGTGTGTGTGGAAGGCTTTTTTTCTGTTTTGTAAAGGATTACTGTCACCTTTGCAAGAAATGTCATTTTATTTCCTTTGTGTGTGTGTGTGGAAGGCTTTTTTCTGTTTTGTAAAGGATTACTGTCACCTTTACAAGAAATGTCATTTTATTTCCTTTGTGTGTGTGTGTGGAAGGCTTTTTTTCTGTTTTGTAAAGGATTACTGTCACCTTTACAAGAAATGTCATTTTATTTCCTTTGTGTGTGTGTGGAAGGTTTTTTTCTGTTTTGAACAAAGAGGCTTCTCAGTGTATATTTGTGTTTAAACGTTATGTATGAACATTTCATAATAAGCAAAAAATGTGTCATGGCTGTAAGCTTCCTCATATGACTCTAAGAATAACAGTCTTGTTGTGAGTTCTATATATTTTGTGTCCTATATATTTGTGTGTGTGTCCAATATATTTGGTGCCTTTTCAGCAGTAAGTTATTGCACATACGTGGTGTGTGAGAAAATGCTCTTTGGAGGCCATTCTGCTGCAACAGATGATGTATCTGACATTAGCAGGCTGACGGGGTGTGTGTGAGTGTGAGTGTGTGTGTGTGTGTGTGTAAGACCCTCATCCTTTCTCCTGGTCCTATTCACCTCACCTCACCTCACCTTTGAGTGTCAAGGACAGTCAAGGACACTTCAGCAGTGTGTGTGTGTGTGTGTGTGTGTGTGTGTGTATGTCCTCCAGTATTTATGTGTGGCTGTGTGTGTGGCCCCTTCAGTATTTATGTGCAGCTTGTGTGTGTGGTTGTTAGTGGAAGGCTCTACTACCCCACAGAGGATATTTCACTACACACACACACACACACACACACACACACACACACACACACACACACACACACACACACACACTCATCGCCAAGAGGAGGCTTGCATCAGTGGCATCATGGAGGCTATCTGACACACACACACACACATCATGGAGGCTACCTGACACACAATTACACACACACACACAGGGTAGAATGGCCATCCTCTCTAGACATGCTTTTTTATCATGCCATCCGCATGGGAATGTGTGTATGCTTCGAGTGTGTGTGTGTGTGTGTGTGTGTGTGTGTGTGTGCATGAGGATGCTTTAATTTTATTGTTTTCTTGCAGTGTTGTGTTGGTGTTGCTGTTTTCTGTCCAAAGATAAAATACTTACAGCAAATAAAACACGACTGGACAACAAGACGTGTGTGTGCTCACGCTTTATGTCAAGTGTGTGTGTGTGTGTGTGTGTGTGTGGTTATGAGACACTGCTATGTGTGTGTGTGTGTGTGTGCTCATGCTTTATGTCAAGTGTGTGTGTGTGTGTGTGTGTGGTTATGAGACACTGCTATGTGTGTGTGTGTATGTGTGTGCTCATGCTTTATGTCAAGTGTGTGTGTGGTTGAGACACTGCTATGTGTGTGTATGTGTGTGTGCTGAAGTTATGGGACACTGCTGTATGTGTGTGTAGGGAATATATGGGAGGGTGGTATATGTGTGTGTGTGTGTGTGTGTGTGTGTGTGTGTGTGTGTGTGTGTGTGTGTGTAAAGTGAAGTTGCAAAGTGGGCTTACCTCGCCAAGGGTGTCAGGTGGGCGGACACACACACACACACACACACACACACACACACACACACACACACACACACAGACAGACACACACACACACACACACACACATGAAAAGCCCCCACTAATTGAGCAGGACAGAAATACTGCTGGAGCCTAAGAGGTGCTTACTGGGAGGGGATAGATTACACACACACACACACACACACACACACACACACACACAGGACCTGGGATGGCAACAGGTGAACTAACATGCACACACACACACAGGAACAGGTGAGAAGATGAGCTCAGCAGAGGGACCCAACACCCAATCCTGAGAACACACACACACAGACACGCATGCACACACACACACACACACCCACACGCACACATGAAGTTCCACATTTACTGTGGTTACCAAAGTACACTCACATGGCAAAAGTATTCTGTAAAAGTGTACACACACACACAGATATTGTTCTTGCTTTAGTAAATTAAATCCTCTACACAGACACACACATAGCTTCTTGTCTTGTGAACTCTCTCCCACACACACACAGACACACACACACACAAAGCTCTTGATCTTTTGTTCAGTCACACAAACACCTCAGTCACAGCCCCTGTTGTCCGGTCTGAAACACCTTATGTTACTGTGTAGCACACACACACACACACACAGACAGACACACACACACACACACACACACACATGAAAAGCCCCCACTAATTGAGCAGGACAGAAATACTGCTGGAGCCTAAGAGGTGCTTACTGGGAGGGGATAGATTACACACACACACACACACACACACACACACACACACACACAGGACCTGGGATGGCAACAGGTGAACTAACATGCACACACACACACAGGAACAGGTGAGAAGATGAGCTCAGCAGAGGGACCCAACACCCAATCCTGACAACACACACACACAGACACGCATGCACACACACACACACACACCCACACGCACACATGAAGTTCCACATTTACTGTGGTTACCAAAGTACACTCACATGGCAAAAGTATTCTGTAAAAGTGTACACACACACACAGATATTGTTCTTGCTTTAGTAAATTAAATCCTCTACACAGACACACACATAGCTTCTTGTCTTGTGAACTCTCTCCCACACACACACAGACACACACACACACAAAGCTCTTGATCTTTTGTTCAGTCACACAAACACCTCAGTCACAGCCCCTGTTGTCCGGTCTGAAACACCTTATGTTACTGTGTAGCACACACACACACACACACCTCAGTCACAGCTCCTGTTGTCAGGTCTGAAACACCATATATGTTAATGTGTAGCACACACACACACACACACACACCTCAGTCACAGCTCCTGTTGTCAGGTCTGAAACACCATATATGTTAATGTGTAGCTCATGTGCACACACACACACACACACACACACACACACTGGCCTCTTACCGTGGGATGGGGCCAAACTGATGATCCCTCTGCCTCTGCCAACTCATGCCCCATCCCAAGTGTGTGTGTGTGTGTGTGTTTTACTTTGGGGGGTTTTGTGTCCGTGTGTATGTGTGTGAGAAAGCTTTAGACTTACAGACTCCTGGGTCTTCATCAGTCACGTAATCCAGACAACTGTACTCACTCCAACACCC
>CM050202.1:2312500-2320000 GCA_027475355.1 Coilia nasus
TTGATGTCACCCGGCATCTTATAGGTGTACAGGTAGTTAAAGTACTGCAGGGGGCGACAGAGAGCACACACACACACACACACACACACACACACACACACACACACACACACACACACACACACACACACACAAATCAATTAACTTAGGAATGACCACCCATAGCACCATGGATATATATACACAATATGTCACAAAAGTGAGTCAAAAGTGATGTCAGTGGCAGCTTGTGTACCAGTATTAATTACCGTCCTGTGAAAACAACTTTACACACAGGCATTTTTTTATAAATAGCAGGCCACAAAAGTGAGTACACCCTGAATAATAACTGTACATATCATTCAACCATAAAAACTCACTTCATCATTTTTGTGTTTTGGTCTGCTCAACTGGACCACATAAATTTGTGTGTCATGTATTAGAGCTATTCATTTTATTGTTTTGGCTACAATTCTGTCATACTATCCACTGGATGACCAACATCAAGTGTTGCTTTACAGAATGATGGCCTATGCTATAAAAGATCAGCAACACCATGAAACTGAGCTACACAATCATGGCTTGAGTCTGGTTTGGTTTTCCAAAATAGGTGCATTGTCAGAACAGGCATTGACAGGATCAGTCAAAGAAGTTGGGTCCACACACTCAGTGTCAGATGCAAATGTTGGCTTCAAAAAATACATGCATGCGTGCAGCCAGCATTGCTGCAGAGGTTGCGGAAGTGGGAGGTCAGTCTGTCAGAGCTAAAATAATATGCAGCACAGTGCAACAACTCAACTGCATGGCCATCCTCCCGGATGAAAGCCATTACTGCTATAATACTGGGGTGTATAATAACAGCCCGAGGCTAATATCATATAGAAATATAGCAATATTTTCAAACTTTAGAATAGAATAGTAGAATGGTATATCTCTGCCAATACCAAAGCGTTATTGTACCTACCTACACCCTTAGTATTCCGCTGTCTGTACGTTCAGAACATTTCTTAAATTGGAGGACTAGAAAGACTACTATATTAGGAGGTATTAGGAGATATATTAGGATGACTAGCTATATTAGGAGGTATTAGAGCTATATTAGACTGACTAGCTATATTAGGAGGTATTAGAGCTATATTAAACTGACTAGCTATATTAGGAGGTATTAGGAGCTATATTAGACTGACTAGCTATATTAGGAGGTATTAGGAGATATATTAGGATGACTAGCTATATTAGGGGGTATTAGAGCTATATTAGACTGACTAGCTATATTAGGAGGTATTAGAGCTATATTAGACTGACTAGCTATATTAGGAGGTATTAGAGCTATATTAGACTGACTAGCTATATTAGGAGGTATTAGGAGCTATATTAGACTGACTAGCTATATTAGGAGGTATTAGGAGATATATTAGGATGACTAGCTATATTAGGATGTATTAGAGCTATATTAGACTGACTAGCTATATTAGGAGGTATTAGGAGCTATATTAGACTGACTAGTGTAACAGAGTTGAAAATGACCTGTTATCTAAAAGTGAATTCTCACAAAATTTGTATCTTACATACCATTGTGATACAATGCCTTTTGACCAGTTACTTGTTTGGAAAGGTTTCAAATGTTGTACCGCATTCACCAAGGTTAAAGAGAGGCTGCGCGACTGTTTTTTTTAATTTTTTTTCATGTTGATGCTTTTTGGGTGTTTGCGCTACCCGTATCTCCAGTTAGATCTTCTCCGCTGGAGGTAAGCAGGTTTTGGGAGCGCTCTGTGTATAACTCAATATTTTAATAAATGGACGTGTTTTATTTACAAACTCTTCATTGAATATAAATATATATGTGTTACACTAACTGATGCTCTTGAAAAGTAACGATTGAAAGTGATTTGTAGAGGTTGTAGCCGAGATAAATTATATTTCGGCGGGAACCACGCCACGCTATAAGTTACGGAGAGCATTGTCCTGATTTTGATTTTATGCTATTTTTAGATTTGAATGCAGTCGCGTTGGAAAGCCCTGGAATGAATGTTTGTGTTTTAATTTGTGAATGCAGGTACGTAGTTCATATAAATTGTAAATGTTTAAGAATGTGTACTTACGTAATGCAAGTGTTTACAAGTTGTATGAGATGTTAATATGTAATCTTTAAACTATACGATCGCCTGGTGTGCTGTATGATGCCTGTCATTTTGTTTGGTTTATTTTGTACTTTTAGTTGCACGATTTTCCTGTAATTTACCTATGTAATGCATGAGGTTAGATAGTCAGTGATTGCTAGCCCATGCATCTCCAGTTAGATCTTCTCCGCTGGAGATTTGAATGCAGTCGCGTTGGAAAGCCCTGGAATGAATGTTTGTGTTTTAATTTGTGAATGCAGGCAATAAAAAAAAGTTCGCTGTGAAACCCCTGGTCCAAATGTCATTGTCCCCCAACACCTGGTAAAGCGAGGGTCGTCACACTAGCTATATTAGGATGACTAGCTATAGGCTATTAGGAGGTATTGGATCTATATTAGACTGACTAGCTATATTAGGAGGTATTAGGAGCTATATTAGGATGACTAGCTATATTAGGAGGTATTAGAGCTATATTAGACTGACTAGCTATATTAGGAGGTATTAGGAGCTATATTAGGATGACTAGCTATATTAGGAGGTATTGGAGCTATATTAGACTGACTAGCTATATTAGGAGGTATTGGAGCTATATTAGGATGACTAGCTATATTAGGAGGTATTAGGAGCTATATTAGGATGACTAGCTATATTAGGAGGTATTAGGAGCTATATTAGACTGACTAGCTATATTAGGAGGTATTAGGAGCTATATTAGGATGACTAGCTATATTAGGAGGTATTAGGAGCTATATTAGGATGACTAGCTATATTAAGAGGTATTAGGAGCTATATTAGGATGACTAGCTATATTAGGAGGTATTAGGAGCTATATTAGGATGACTAGCTATATTAGGAGCTATATTAGGATGACTAGCTATATTAGGAGGTATTAGGAGCTATATTAGGATGACTAGCTATATTAGGAGGTATTAGGAGCTATATTAGACTGACTAGCTATATTAGGAGGTATTAGGAGCTATATTAGACTGACTAGCTATATTAGGAGGTATTAGGAGCTATATTAGGATGACTAGCTATATTAGGAGGTATTAGGAGCTATATTAGACTGACTAGCTATATTAGTACCACTATGGCAAGGAGATAGTCCATGGTTACATCAGTTTCCGTTATAGAATGAGTTCCGTTATGTTGTGGGGTTTTGCATTTGTGTTGTGGAGTTTTGCGTTCGTGTTGTAGGCTTTTGCGTTCGTGTTGTGGGCTTTTGCGTTCGTGTTGTGGACTTTTGTATTCGTGTTGTGTTGTGGCACTCCTCGGCCACCGTATGTCAGGCATGTGTGGCAGCAGCCTGTTTAACAGTACCATTATAAGTGTGCCTTGCCTACAATCAAGCCCAGTGGTGGTGGCATCATGGTTTGGGGCTGCTTCAATGCTGCCAGCACTGGGCAACTGCAGTTCATTGAAGGAATCATGGATTCTGACATGTGCTGTGGCATTCTGAAGCAGAACATGATGCCCCCCTCAGAAAATGGGACACACAACAGTTGTTTCAACACAATAACAACCCCTAACACACCTCCAATATGACCACTGCCTTCCTAAAGAAGTTGAAAGTGAAGGTAATGGAGTGGCCAAGTGTGTCTCCAGACTGGAACCCTACGGAGCACCCGTGGGGCATCCTTAAACAGGAGATGAAGGAGCACCAGTGTCTAACATCTCCAGGTCCATAATGCCATAATCGGGGAATGGAAAAGGATCACAAAAACAACCTGTGCAGCTCTGGTGAATTTCATATTAAGGCAGTGGTAGCTAACAATGGTGCTCACTCAAAAAATGATTGATTTTGACACAATTTGGACATGTTCACTGTGGGGTGTACTCACTTTTGTGGCCTGCTATGTACACAATAATGCCTGTGTGCAAAGTTATTTTCAGAGGACAGTAATTTAATACTGCCACACAAGCTGCACACTGACTACTGAAACACATATTGAAGTTTTATTTGTGTCGTATTGTCCCCTGAAAAGATATGGCCCATTTTTTGCTGAAATGTGAAGGGTGTACTCACTTTTGTGTATGTGTGTGTGTGTGTGTGTGTGTGTACCTTATGGTAAAAGGCAGCTCCAGTCAGCACCATGGAGACCTCATTGGTATAATATATATATGTGTGTGTGTGTGTGTGTGTGTGTGTGTGTGTGTGTGTGTACCTTATGGTAAAAGGCAGCTCCAGTCAGCACCATGGAGACCTCATTGGTATAATATATATATGTGTGTGTGTGTGTGTGTGTGTGTGTGTGTGTGTGTGTGTGTGTGTGTGTGTGTGTGTGTGTGTGTGTGTGTGTGTACCTTATGGTAAAAGGCAGCTCCAGTCAGCACCATGGAAACCTCATTGGTATAATATATATATGTGTGTGTGTGTGTGTGTGTGTGTGTGTGTGTGTGTGTGTGTGTGTGTGTGTGTGTGTGTGTGTGTGTGTGTGTACCTTATGGTAAAAGGCAGCTCCAGTCAGCACCATGGAGACCTCATTGGTATGATGTGTGTGTGTGTGTGTGTGTGTGTGTGTGTGTGTGTACCTTATGGTAAAAGGCAGCTCCAGTCAGCACCATAGAGACCTCATTGGTCCACTCGGACTCGTACTTCCATTTGCCCAGCTCATGGTCCCACAGATGCAGTCGCCCCGGATAACCAACCAGCCTATCAGGAAACTCCCTCCACACCTAACACACACACACACACACACACACACACACACCATATATATACATTAAACACAGAGCTCATGGTCCCACAGATGCAGTCGCCCCGGGTAACCAACCAGCCTATCAGCAAACTCCCTCCACACCTAACACACACACACACACACACACACACACACACACACCATATATATACATTAAACACAGAGCTCATGGTCCCACAGATGCAGTCGCCCCGGGTAACCAACCAGCCTATCAGCAAACTCCCTCCACACCTAACACACACACACAAACACACACACACACACACACACACACACACACACACACACACACGCGCGCGCACACATCTGATCTTTATTCCACCTCACACACACACAGACTCACTCCTCGTCTGTCACACACAGTGCCAGCTAACTGCTTACAGCTGCCACACACACACATACACACATGGAGCGAATCACATAGACCCGTCATAATTCCACACACACACACTTTCCTTCCACTTAATACATTAAACATGCTTTGTTCATCTTTACTCGACATCGAACATCCTTCCTGGACACACACACACACACACACACTCTCACAAACACTCCCTCTCTCTCACACACACTCACAAACACACTCTCTCTCACACGCACACACTCACAGACACTCTCTCACACACACTCACTCACAGACACTCTCTCTCACACACACACAAACACACTCACAGACACTCTCTCACATACACACACACACTCACAGACACTCTCTCACACACACACACACACACACTCACAGACACCCTCACACACACACACACTCACAGACACTCTCACACACACACATCATCATCACATCAAACAGTGTAAGTCTGAAAGCAGGCAGGTTAGCATCCCAATGAGCTGTAAATGCCCAAAATAGCTGATATTAGGTGCAAACATACACACACACAGTCCCATACACACTCACACACAGTCTCATACACACACACACACAAAGTCTCACACATAGACACACACACACGCACACACACACGCACACACACACAGTAGCATTTGGCCTGTTGGAAGAGACACTCCCACCTCAGGGTATATCATGATGAAGGTCTGTAAAGACTGAAAGAAGGCTGTGTGTGTGTGTGTGTGTGTGTGTGTGTGAGAGAGAGAGAGAGAGTCACTGCATGCACATGGACGAGTTGAATCCGATCGGAAAGGGTTCGGACTTCATGTGCACAGGCTAAAGATCGTATAGGGATTGGTTTCGCGAATCCGATTGCAGCCCCTGGCTTAAGCCGATGTTAATCCGCTTGGTGCCGCCTTGTGCACGGCATCGGATCGGATTCGCGTACTGCGCATGCACTGGAATGCACTGCTTGTAATATCAAACGCCGATGGCACAGTTCATGTCGTATCCAAACCAAAAACCAAAAACAAAGGAGAATGCACAACATGTATGCAGATGCTGCTCTGTCAACCTCCTCGAACGCCATCTTTGTTTGTATGCCGCCAGATAGTTTGTTTATTTTCTTTTTAGCAGCCGTCAACCAGAAGTAGTTTTTGTCAACACCGCTTGTTAAAAGGAATACATCACCAACTAGCGTAGCGGAAACGGCCAGATCTTCCAACCCAGTCAGACGTTATGGTGTGTGTGTGTTGCCATGAGACATTATGGTGTGTGTGTGTGTGTGTTTGTTGCCATGAGACGTTATGGTGTGTGTGTGCGTGCATGCATGCATGCGTGCGTGTGTAAGGGCTCATTCACACCAAACTCTCAGCGTATTCAGCGCGTGGCCGTATTCTGAGCGTATTCTGAGCGTATTCATTTAGAATGCACGTTAGCGGATGAGACCATTCCCACCGCCACCGTGTTCTGAGCGTATTCTGAGCGTAGAATACGCTCAGAATACGGACTGCAGCTAGAAAATAGAAACTAAGTCTATTTTTCTGCGCGTGTTCTGCGCGTATTCAGCCAAAATCCCATTGAAAGCTATAGGCACGGCTATACAATTCATGTCAACTGTGCTATCAATGCCTGTATTGACACAGGGAATACCTCAAAAACCTAGCGACTGTCTGCAAAATATTACCACTCGCTTACAACTGCATGAAACAAACACTGGAAAGCTATCAATATTGGGGTTATCAGATCTGCACTACAAGGGCATTGACTAGCCTACATAAACACACAAACTGAAATACCTGTGAAGTTGTCACGATGTCCAGTCAAACATGTTGGTGGAGCTTTTACGTTCTTAATAGGAAGAAGCAAGATATCGCTTTAGATTTCTTCGTGTCGGAGTATTCTTAATGCAAGAAGAGCCTTAATCGGTCTTCTGTCGACCACTCGAGCTATAAAAAAAATAGTAACCTCGTTCTTGTCATTCAGTGTTTCCTACTTGGTTTGATAAATCTAGTCAACAAGCCACTAGGCAAAACTGAGGTCCATAATTTATTTACCCGATGTAGGCAAAGTGACTGTTGGCAAAGAGAGTTTATCATAACTTTATGGAAGGGGTTAAAACGCGTTCGCTTTCCTTGTACCGGGAGTGAATAAAGGCTTTGACAATGATCAGCCTACATGATTTAGAACGATGTCAAATATTCCACTGGCCTTATCAAAGTGTCAAGTTGCACTATAGGTGCAGTGCTGCTTTCTAAACAACGTTTAAAGTAAGGAAATAAAACCAGAGAAACACATATTGTGTTTACTAAAGTGAGAGATAGGGAAACATGGCTATGTGCACCTAAAGACATTGGCC
>CM050202.1:2325000-2326292 GCA_027475355.1 Coilia nasus
TGTGTGTGTGTGTGTGTGTGTGTGTGAGTGTGTGTGTGTGTGAGTGTGTGTGTGTGTGTGTGAGTGTGTGAGTGTGTGTGTGTGTGAGTGTGTGTGTGTGTGTGTGTGTGTGTGTGCAGATGTGAGGTGGCGTAGAGTGATGTCGGAAAAGGTGCAGCGGCACCTCATAAATCCTCAGTGTGTGTGTGTGTGTGTGAGTGTGTGTAGTGAGTGTCTGTATGTGTGTGTGTGTGTGTGAGTGTGTGTGTGTGAATGTGTCTGTGTGTGTATGTCTGTGTGTGGGTGTGAGTGTGTGTGTGTGAGTGTGTGTGTGTGTATGTGTCTGTATATGTGTGTGTGCGTGTGTGTATGTGTCTGTATGTGTATGTGTGTGTAAGTAGGTGAGAGAGTGTGTGTGTGTGTGTGTGTGTGTGTTTCCTCCTGGGTTTTTAACACAAGCAGTACGAGGGCTTACCCAAACTCAAAAACAGCATAACACACAGACACACAGACACAGACACAGACACACACACACACACACACAACCACAACACACACACACACCCCTCATGTTCTCTGTGTCTCAACCAATGTAACCCACACATTCCTCAGGTCACCTTGAATACTCCCTCAGCATACACACTCTGATGGATCTTTACCACACACGTACACACACACACACACACACACACACACACACACACACACACACACACATTCATCCACTCAGAGAAACAAGACAGACGGTGCATGTGTTTGTGTGTGTGAGCATGTTGTGTGTAATGCATGAGAGAGTGTGAGTGTGTGTGTTTGTGTGTGTGTGTGAGCGTCATGTGTGTAAATGTATGTGACTCTGTGTGTGTGTGTGTGTGTGTGTGAGAAAGCAAGAGACATAGAGGCAGTGAGTGTAAGTGTGTTTTGGATTCATATGTGTATAAAAATCTGTGTCGTGTGAATAAGTGTGAATGTGTGTGTGTGTGTATGCGTGTGTATGTGCGTGTGTGTGTGTATGTGCATGTGTGTGTGTGTATGTGTGTGTGCATGCGCGTGTGCACATGTGTGCCTGTGCATGTGTGTGCATGCGTGTGTGTGTGTGTGTCTGTGCATGTGTGTTCGTGTGTGTGTGTGTGTGTGTGTAAGTGTGTGTGTGTGTGTGTAGCTACCTGAGAATCTGAAGCCTAAAGTGTCACATTGAGCAGCTGTAACTGAAGGCAGAGACGCACAGCGCATGTGTGTGTGTGTGTGTGTGTGTGTGTGTGTGTTTGTGTGTGTGTTGGGTCATACCTGTCTACATCAAACATCACTATGTATAG
>CM050202.1:2331337-2333837 GCA_027475355.1 Coilia nasus
GGCGTGCGAAATATAGTCGGAGCGCGGAGCAGATTTTAATCCAAAGGCCCGAGCGGTGGTTCTGTTTCGCTCCAGTTCCGCTCCGATACCGCTCTCATCACGAGTCTGGGGCGTGTCTACACAGACTCACGTGTGCCTTCAAAGGTTAGCCTACAGAGATCGTTGAGAGATGGAGTTTGGTTCAAAACGTGGATGTTCACACTTGTGTTGGTTTCAAATAAATACGTTCTATTTTTTGTTGATGCTGCGGTTGCTTAGCCTGGGTGTGCCCATACTGCCTATGACGCTGCATTTTCATTTCGCGAGAAAGTCAGTCTGGCCAAGCTGCCTATCTACACCGTTTCTGCTCCGGCAGGAATATGGGGCCAATGAAAATCGAGCATTTCAAAATGGTAATGACGCGGTAGTTGGGCAACCGGAAATCTATCTCAGTCCCTGTCAACATGGCAAACGTGGAGCAAGCGCAAGATTTCAATGCAGCTGTAGCTGCTGTTTTGGACAAATTCAAAGGGAAGTTCTCTCTGAAAATACAGCAAAGGACAGCCCTTAAATCATTTGTTGCGGGAAAGGACGTTTTCGCAATGCTACCGACCGGCTTCGGTAAAAGTTTAATTTAGCAGTTAGCCCCGCTGGTAGCCAAGTCGATTGGGCTTTGCGAGAACGCTGTTGTTGTGGTTATTTCGCCTTTGATCGCACTGATTCGTTTTTCGAATATTATCAATATTAAATGGCCAACACCAGCCACTCTCATGTTCACCTCACAAGTCCGACAAAAAACATTTAACGCCATTTCTATATGACTACAGGCTACTACTACTTTTTCGCTGGGGATACGTCAGAGGGCAGAGGGGTGTGATTGATTGAAGCTTCGTCCAGTAGCAAACAGAGGCATTTGAAAGAGGCGGGTTAAGCCCGCCTTCTGAGAAATGGGTTTACAACACAGCTTGGCCAGACCAATGCTCGCAGAGCATTGACAAGTCGCGATAGCCAGGCTAGCGGTTGCTGGGACTTCTTTATATTATAGGATAGGCTACCTTTTCTCAAAATACATGTCTGACATGTCACATTTTGTAGTTTTTTGCCTATTAATATTATGATAATTAAGGAGTACATTCGTGCTGTTCCATGTGTTTCATTAAAATAGTAGCCTAACGTATTTTTTTTAGAAAAAATATGCTGTTCAGCCAAATATGACAGCTTACGCTCAAAGTAAATAAAAAATACTATGACAGGGTCAATTAAGAGGATACACATGTGAGTTGTTGATCACACAATGAAATTATTTGTATCTGTTACATGATTTTTGGAAAAGAAGTTTAAAGGGTTTCAATCAACAGGCTAACAAAGATGCTGCGCGTTAGTTCAGGCCACATCGGGCAGCGTGTCCCAGATGCAATTCGGTGGAAAATGTTAGCCATTGCTCCCTCATTTGAGCGAGCGTGGAGCGATTTCACCGGAGCGGAATGAAATTTTAGGTGAGCGGAGAGCGGTCTTAGAGCGGAGCTGTCTGGTTCAACTTTGAGCGATGGAGCGAGGGAGCGAACACTCGCGTGAGCGAGGAGCTGAAATTCTGGCCGCTCAGCTCCGCTCACATGCTCTGGTGTGTGTGTGTGTGTATGAGTGTGTGTTGGAATGTATATATATATATGTATTTGTGTGTGTGTGTGTATATGTGAGTGTATATATGTGTGTGTGTGTGTCTATGTTGGTGTGTGTATGTGGGTGTGTGTGAGGGATGAAAAGACTGGTGAGGTAGGGCAGGAGAGATGATGTGACGTGTGGAACGGGAGAGATAGACCTTAGAGACACTACACTACTACACTACACTATTACACTACACTACTACACTATTACACTACACTACACTACACTACTACACTACACTACACTACTACACTACTACACTACAATACTACACTACACTACTACACTACACTACTACACTACTACACTACACTACTACACTACTACACTACTACACTACTACACTACACTACACTACTACACTACTACACTACTACACTACACTACTACACTACACTACTACACTACTACACTACACTACTACACTACTACACTACACTACTACACTACACTACTACACTACACTACTACACTACTACACTACTACACTACACTACACTACTACACTACTACACTACACTACTACACTACACTACTACACTACTACACTACTACACTACACTACTACACTACTACACTACACTACTACACTACACTACACTACTACACTACTACACTACACTACTACACTACACTACACTACACTACACTACTACACTACACTACTACACTACTACACTACTACACTACACTACACTACTACACTACTACACTACACTACTACACTACTACACTACACTACTATACTACACTACTACACTACACTACTACACTACTACACTACACTACACTACACTACTACACTACACTACTACACTACTACACTACACTACTACACTACACTACTACACTACAC
>CM050202.1:2341337-2346337 GCA_027475355.1 Coilia nasus
GCGGAGACGCTGAAGCAGGTGCTCACCGTGATCGACAAGAAGGTCCGGAACATGGAGAAGAAGAAGGTAGCGGCTCAACAGACTCCTGGCGGGTTTGTCCTTGTGTTGATGCGAGGTTGTATGCTTTCTGTGTAGGCAACAGAGGTGTCAATCCTGGGTTCAGAAAATAAAAACTTTGATCCAACCAGCTCTGAATCAGCTGATCGTAATGAGCACTCAAGAAAGGTCGATCAGCTGCTCAGTAAAGTCAGCTGTGTTAGAAGGAAAATGTGGCAGGGTTTTTACTTTCTGAACCCGGGATTGACACCTGTGGTAGACAAGATGATGGATGGATGGATGGATGGATGGATGGATGGATGGATGGATGGATGTAGCAGCAGCATGACGTACAGGAACACACAGACACAATAACAACACAAGCTGCCTTCCTGTCTGCGTGCCCATCAGCCTTCCATCTTTCCTGCGTGTGTGTGTGAGAATGGATTTGTATATGTGAGTTCAGCAACTGTGAAAGTATTAGACTCAGACAGATGACGTGTGTTAGTGTGGCCTTATGATGTGATTATCAGTGTGTCTTTATTGTGACAGTATTAGACTCAGACAGATGACATGGGTGTTAGTGTGGCCTTATGATGTGATTATCAGTGTGTCTTTATTGTGACAGTATTAGACTCAGACAGATGACATGTGTGTTAGTGTGGCCTTATGATGTGATTATCAGTGTGTCTTTATTTTCTCCCTGAGAGCATGTCTTAATTTGTTATTGTTGTTTCAGCCATACACACAGTACACAGTACGACGAGAAAACGCTTAACCGAGAACAAACTGTTAAAACGCCGTAGACACGCAACAGAGTAACACAGTAACACGTCGTGCGTTAGCTGGTTTCCGCAGAGTCCAATCAGCTTTCTGCTCAGTCGTCACTGCTGAGCTTGTCAGTCAGGTTAGGCAATGGATGAAATGCAGCTAGAATAACTTTAGAGTTTTAGAAGTAAACTTTGGGCTTCTTTGAAACGACTGGTTGGCTAAGTGGGATGTAATTATTGAATTAGGGTAATCACTCAATTATTTCATTACTGAATTAGGGTAATCACTCAATTATTTCATTACTGAATTAGGGTAATCAGTCAATTACGTAATTACTGAATTAGGGTAATCAGTCAATTACGTAATTACTGAATTAGGGTAATCAGTCAATTACGTAATTACTGAATTAGGGTAATCAGTCAATTACGTAATTACTCAGTTAGGGTAATCAGTCAATTATTTCATTACTGAATTAGGGTAATCAGTCAATTATTTCATTACTGAATTAGGGTAATCAGTCAATTACGTAATTACTCAGTTAGGGACCTGGAACGGTTGTGCCACATCACGCTACACTGACTAGCACACCATATGTACCCATATATGTCTGTCGTCACGGCAACCGTGTCAGTCTGCATGTCTGTCGTCACGGCAACCGTGTCAGTCTGCATGTCTGTCGTCAAGGCAACCGTGTCAGTCTGCATGTCTGTCGTCACGGCAACCGTGTCAGTCTGCATGTCTGTCGTCAAGGCAACCGTGTCAGTCTGCATGTCTGTCATCAAGGCAACCGTGTCAGTCTGCATGTCTGTCGTCACGGCAACCGTGTCAGTCTGCATGTCTGTCGTCACGGCAACCGTGTCAGTCTGCATGTCTGTCGTCAAGGCAACTGTCAGTCTGCATGTCTGTCGTCAAGGAACAGTGTCACTCAGCACGACCACACACACTCACTCTCTACACACACACTCTCCTCTCTCTACACACACACTCTCCTCTCTACACACACACTCTCCTCTCTACACACACAGTCTCCTCTCTCTACACACACACACTCTCTCTCTACACACACACTCCTCTCTCTACACACACACTCCTCTCTCTACACACACACTCTCCTCTCTCTACACACACACTCTCCTCTCTCTACACACACACTCTCCTCTCTCTACACACACTCTCTCCTCTCTCTACACACACACTCCTCTTTACACACACACTCTCCTCTCTCTACACACACTGTCCTCTCTACACACACACTCTCCTCTCTACACACACACTCTCCTCTCTCTACACACACTCTCCTCTCTACACACACACTCTCCTCTCTCTACACACACACTCTACTCTCTCTACACACACACACTACTCTCTCTACACACACACTCTCCTCTCTCTACACACACACTCTCCTCTCTCTACACACACACTCTCCTCTCTCTACACACACACTCTCCTCTCTCTACACACACACTCTACTCTCTACACACACACTCTACTCTCTCTACACACACACTCTCCTCTCTCTACACACACACTCTCTCACACTCTCCTCTCTTACACTCAAACTCTCTTGCGCACACTCTCTTACACTCACACTCTCCTACACTCACACTCTCTCACACTCACACTCTCTCACACTCTCTTACACTCACACTCTCACTCTCTTACACTCACACTCTCTCACACTCACACTCTCACACTCACACTCGCTTACACTCAAACTCTCTTGCTCACACTCTCTTACACTCACACTCTCACACTCTCACACTCACACTCTCTTATTCACACTCTCTTTACACTCACACTCTCTCACACTCACACTCTCACACTCACACTCGCTTACACTCACACTCTCACACTCACACTCTCTTATTCACACTCTCTTTACACTCACACTCTCTCACACTCACACTCTCTCACACTCACACTCTCACACTCACACTCGCTTACACTCACACTCTCTTGCTCACACTCTCTTACACTCACACTCTCTCACACTCTCTTACACTCACACTCTCTCACACTCTCACACTCACACTCTCTTACACTCACACTCTCACACTCTCACACTCACACTCTCTCACACTCTCTCACACTCTCTCACACTCTCTCACACTCACACTCTCTCACACTCACACTCTCTTACACTCACACTCTCTCACACTCTCTCACACTCACACTCTCTCACACTCACACTCTCTTACACTCACACTCTCTCACACTCACACTCTCTTACACTCACACTCTCTTACACTCTCTTACACTCAAACTCTCTCACACTCACACTCTCTTACACTCACACTCTCTCTCACTCACACTCTCTTATTCACACTCTCTTATTCACACTCTCTCACACTCACACTCTCTCACACTCACACTCTCTTACACTCACACTCTCTTACACTCACACTCTCTTATTCACACTCTCTCACACTCACACTCTCTTACACTCACACTCTCTCACACTCACACTCTCTTATTCACACTCTCTTATTCACACTCTCTTATTCACACTCTCTCACACTCACACTCTCTCACACTCACACTCTCTCACACTCACACTCTCTTATTCACACTCTCTTATTCACACTCTCTCACACTCACACTCTCTTACACTCACACTCTCTCTCACTCACACTCTCTTATTCACACTCTCTCACACTCACACTCTCTCACACTCACACTCTCTTACACTCACACTCTCTTACACTCACACTCTCACACTCACACTCTCTTACTCACACTCTCTTATTCACACTCTCTTACACTCACACTCTCTCACTCACACTCTCTCACACTCTCTCACACTCACACTCTCTCACTCACACTCACTCACACTCTCTCACACTCTCTCTCACACACACTCTCTTACACTCACACTCTCTTACACTCACACTCTCTTACTCACACTCTCTTATTCACACTCTCTTACACTCACACTCTCTTACTCACACTCTCTCACACTCACACTCTCTCACTCACACTCTCTCACACTCTCTCACACTCACACTCTCTCACTCACACTCTCTCACACTCTCTCACACTCACACACTCTTACACTCACACTCTCTCACTCACACTCTCTCACACTCACACACTCTCACACTCACACTCTCTTATTCACACTCTCTCACACTCACACTCTCTTACACTCACACTCTCTTACACACACTCTCTCACACACACTCTCTCCTGTTGTCCTGTCTGCAGAGCAAGCTGGAGGATTACAACAGCAAGAAGAGCAGGGGGGAGAGCCTCAACGCCGATCAGCTGGTGTGTGTGTGTCTGTGTCTGTGTGTGTGTCTGTGTGTGAGTGTGTGTGTGAGTGTGTGAGTGTGTGTGTGTCTGTGAGTGTGTGTGTGTGTGTGTGTGTCTGTGAGTGTGTGTGTGTGTGTGTGTGTCTGTGAGTGTGTGTGTGTGTGTGTGTGTCTGTGAGTGTGTGTGTGTGTGTGTGTCTGTGAGTGTGTGTGTGTGTCTGTGAGTGTGTGTGTGTGTCTGTGAGTGTGTGTGTGTGTGTGTGTGTGTCTGTGTGAGTGTGTGTCTGTGTGTGTGTGTCTGTGTGAGTGTGTGTGTGTGTGTCTGTGTGAGTGTGTGTGAGTGTGTGTGTGTCTGTGTGAGTGTGTGTGTGTCTGTGTGAGTGTGTGTGTGTCTGTGAGTGTGTGTGTGTCTGTGAGTGTGTGTGTGTCTGTGAGTGTGTGTGTGTGTCTGTGAGGGTGTGTGTGTGTGTGTGTGTCTGTGAGGGTGTATGTCTGTGAGGGTGTGTGTGTGTGTGTGTGTGTCTGTGTCTGTGTCTGTGTGAGTGTGAGTGTGTGTGTGTCTGTGTGAGTGTGTGTGTGTGTGTGTCTGTGTGAGTGTGTGTGTCTGTGTCTGTGTGAGTGTGTGTGTGTCTGTGTCTGTGTCTGTGTGAGTGTGTGTGTGTCTGTGTGAGTGTGTGTCTGTGTGTGTGTCTGTGTCTGTGTGTGTGTGTGTGTGTGTCTGTGTGTGTCTGTGTGAGTGTGTGTGTGTCTGTGTGTGTCTGTGTGTGTCTGTGTGAGTCTGTGTGAGTCTGTGTGAGTCTGTGTGTGTCTGTGTGTGTCTGTGTGAGTGTGTGTGAGTGTGTGTGTTTCTGTGTGTGAGTGTGTGTATGTTCAGATTCATATTAATGTGGTTTTATTTAAAAGTGAAAACGAGCTCAACTGGTCAATTGTGTTTTCTCC
>CM050202.1:2351337-2356337 GCA_027475355.1 Coilia nasus
AATCGGTGTTGCTTTAGTCGATACTGTGTACTACCATGGTCACGTTATCCATGCAATACAGCGTTATGTGTCCTAGCGCTGCTCAATTAATCGAATTCTAATCGTGATAACGATTTCAGGGCCAAACGATCTCAAAACAAATAAAATCGAGGGCAACAATGTTTTTGTCCTAATTATTTTCTACTGTTTGTACTGTACATTAGATGTATACATTAGACATTTCTACTGTTTGTACATTAGACATCAAAGGAGACTTACTAATTTTTACGAAGAAAGGTATTAGGGAAAATCCGAAGGTACAAGAATGTTTATTTTGAAATGTTTTTGAATACATTTTCAATAAATGAAGCATGTTACTAAGGAAAACAAAATAATCGTTTGAATAATCGTGATTTCAGTTTTGGCCCAAATAATCGTGATTCAGATTTTTTCCATAATCGAGCAGCCTTAATGTGTCCTTCATCAAGTATCAATCCCAGTTTGGCAAATGGAGCTCACCCAACTCGGGTTTGTTGTGTTTTTAGCGGGCCGGAGCTCCTCCTCTCGGTTGCCAGGCGGACGGAATTGCACCAATAGCGCTCTGGCTAGGATCATGTGTCCTGTCACTGTGTGTAGCAGTTGCTGGCTGTGGTGCATGCTGGGATTTGTAGTTTAACGTGACTCGGTATTGTGTTGTAGTGGCAGAAGAAGCAGCTGAACGGGACTACACAGAGACGTTGGTGGACACGAAAGAGGTGTGTGTGTGTGTGTGTGATTCACTAAGGTTCTGTGGGTGTGTGTGTATGTATGTGTGTGTGTGATTCACTAAGGTTCTGTGGGTGTGTGTGTATGTATGTGTGTGTGTGATTCACTAAGGTTCTGTGGGTGTGTGTGTATGTATGTGTGTGTGTGATTCACTAAGGTTCTGTGGGTGTGTGTGTATGTATGTGTGTGTGTGATTCACTAAGGTTCTGTGGGTGTGTGTGTATGTATGTGTGTGTGTGATTCACTAAGGTTCTGTGGGTGTGTGTGTATGTGTGTGTGTGATTCACTAAGGTTCTGTGGGTGTGTGTGTATGTATGTGTGTGTGTGATTCACTAAGGTTCTGTGTGTGTGTGTGTGTGTATGTGTGTGTGTGATTCACTAAGGTTCTGTGGGTGTGTGTGTATGTATGTGTGTGTGTGATTCACTAAGGTTGTGTGTGTGTGTGTGTATGTAGGTGTGTGTGTGTGTGTGTGTGTGTGTATGTGTGTGTGTATGTGTGTGTGTGATTCACTAAGGTTCTGTGGGTGTGTGTTGTGTGAAGGTTTTTCTGCTGTACTCCACAGTTCTGTGTTGTGTTCAGGTTCTGATCTGTTTGTGTGTGTGTTTGTACACGTGTGTGTCTGTGTGTGCATGTCTGCGTTCGTGTGTGTGTATACATGTGTGTGTGTGTGTGTTCCTCTGCTGTAGTTTGTAAACAGGGCACAAATAGCAGAGTCTTCCCAGAGCAACACACAGGAGGAGACGACCTCAGAATGGAACCAGGAGCCTGAGGTGTGTGTGTGTGTGTGTGTGTGTGTGTGTGCGTGCGTGCGTGCGTGTGCGTGTGTGCGCGCGCGCTCGTGTGCGTTCGTATGCGTTCGTATGTATGTGATAGACAAGGGTTGGTACATACATATATATATATATATAGTTCCAGTAGCGACATGTGTGTGTGTGCGCATGTGTGTGACTGTATGTGTGTGACTGTATGTGTGTGGCTGTTTGTGTGTGTGTGGCTGTGTGTGTTAGGTGTCGTTGGATAGGCAGCAGCCTCCTCTCTCTGAGACCCCTCCCACATCCGCTGAACCCGCCCCTCCTGTTTCCGTGGCAACCGACCCAGTGGTTCGCAAACAGGTGGTGCAGGACCTGATGGCCCAGATGCAGGGCACATACAACTTCATGCAGGTGTGTGTGTGTGTGTGTGTGTGTGTGTGTGTGTGTGTGTGTGTGTGTGCGCGTGTGTGTGTGATGGCCCAGATGCGGGGAGAGTGTGCTTACTCTGAAGAAAAACAAGTCTGCTTCACACTGATTGTGTGTCTGTCTGTGTGTGTGTGTTCTGCTTCACACTGATTGTGTGTGTGTGTGTGTGTGTGTGTGTGTGTGTGTGTGTGTGTGTGTGTGTTCTGCTTCACACTGATTGGGTGTGTGCGTTGCAGGATTCTGTGCTGGAGTTTGACGGACAGGTGATTGACCCAGCCATAGTGTCTGTTCAGTCCATGAGTCCCGCCCACAGTCTAGAAAGGGCACAGATAGGGTGTTCGACAGGTATGCACTTTAAGGACACACACACACACAAGTGTGCACACATACAATACAGGCCAAAAGTTTGGACACACCTTCTTCTTCAATATGTTTTCTTTGTTTTCATGACTATTTACATTGTAGATTCTCACTGAATGCATCAAAACTGTGAATGAACACATAATGGAACTAGAAAAGCACTCTGAGAGCGCAGACCTCCGCCAAGGCAGCTGAAATCTCCATCATATACCATCCCCACCTGAAGACTTCTTGTTTGATGGGTACACGAGCAATCGGAGCATTATTTGTAGAGTTATGAGCAAAAATGTCCAGTGGCCTTATCTTGCTATGGTGAAGAATCCTTTAAAAAAATCCTGGATCCAGATGGTGAGCCGGATCACCACCAAAAACTAATCAGCTCTAAGTTAGCCAACATCTGATCTATCCTGAAATATCCGGCGAAATCCGTCCAGAACGTTCTGATTTACGCTATTAACAAACAAACAAACTAACGGACAGACAAACAAACAAACCAACGCCGGTAAAAACATAACCTCCTTGGCGGAGGTAATTATGTCCACAAAAAAGTGTGAAATAACTTAAAACATGTCTTATATTCTACTCATTAAAATAACTTAAAACACATCTTATATTCTAGTCATTAAAATAAAGAATTAACTTAAAACATGTCTTATATTCTAGTCATTAAAATAAAGAAAAAAGCATTGAATGAGAAGGTGTGTCCAAACTTTTGGCCTGTACTGTATGCACACACACACACACACACACACACAGACAGCACACACCCAAAACACACACATCTTATAGCCTTATAACCTTTGCAGAAGCATACCTACAGCTTGCCTGGACACACTAAAACAATATAGGCACTTCTAACCCAGTAGATACACACACTCACCTCACCTCCCATTGATTAACATGATGTGTGTGTGTGTGTGTGTGTGTGTGTGTGTGTGTGTGTGTGTAGTTCAGTCGGAGTCCCAGCTTCTCTCTCAGGCCAGTGCAGTCCCCACCCATCCGGAGGTGAGACCACACACACACGCACGCACACACACACACTACTCACTACGTGCACATGGACGAGTTGAATCCGATTGGAAAGGGTTTGGGATCGTATCGAATTCATGTGCACAGGCTAAAGATCGTATAGGGATTGGTTTCGCGAATCCGATTGCAACCCCTGGCTTAAGCCGATGTTAATCCGCTTGGTGCCGCCTTGTGCACGGCATCGGATCGGATTCGCGTACTGCGCATGCACTGGAATGCACTGCTTGTAATATCAAACGCCGATGGCACAGTTTGTGTCGTATCAAGGAAACCAAAAACACTGTTTGTTCGTTCATACGGACTTCCAAACAAAGGAGAATGCACAACATGCATGCAAATGCTGCTCTGTCAACCTCCTCGATCGCCATGTTTATTTGTATGCCGCCAGATAGTTTGTTTATTTTCTTTTTAGCAGCCGTCACCCAGAAGTAGTTCTAACACCACTTGTTGAAAGGAAAACAGCGCCACCTAGCGTAGCGGAAACGGGCAGATCTCTGACCATTATCCGATTACACGAACTCCATGTGCACTTGGATTTTGGGACAGACCACCCGTTGGGTAGCAACACCCAATCCAATCCCAATCCAATCCGATCCTACCATGTGCCCATAGTGACTCTCACACACACGCACACACACACACACACACACACACACACACACGTACGTAGACACTCACACTCAAATACACACACACACACTCACACTCAAATACACACACACACACACCCACACCCACAGGCTGAATGTGGTGAGTGTGTGTAGCATAGAACCTTTGTCCTCTCTCTCTCTCTTCACCTCACTTCTATTCCTCCCTCCCTCTCTCTCTCTCTCTTCCTCTTCCTCTCTCTCTCCCCCCTTCTCTCTCTCTCTCTCTTCCTCTTCCTCTCTCTCTCTCTTCCTCTTCCTCTCTCTCTCCCCCCTTCTCTCTCTCTCTCTCTCTTCCTCTTCCTCTCTCTCTCCCCCCTTCTCTCTCTCTCTCTCTCTCTCTCTCTCTCTCTTCCTCTTCCTCTCTCCCCCCTTCTCTCTCTCTTCCTCTCTCTCTCTCCCCCCTTCTCTCTCCCTCTCTCTCTCTCTTCCTCTTCCTCTCTCCCCCCTTCTCTCTCTCTCTCCCTCTCTCCCCCCTTCTCCCCCTCTCGCTCTCTCCCCCACCCCCTTCTCTCTTCCTCTCTCCCTCTCCCCCCTTCTCTCTCTCTCTCTCTCTCTCCCTCTCTCCCCCTCTCGCTATCTCCCCCACCCCCCCAGGTATCTCTCCTCTGTTCCCCCCCCGAAGATTTCTCCTCTACCGCTCCTCTCTACCCAACCCCCCACAACACAGACCCCCTACAGGTAAACACACCTTCCTGTGTGTGTGTGTGTGTGTGTGTGTGTGTGTGCTCCTCTCTACCCAACCCCCCACAACACAGACCCCCTACAGGTAAACACACCTTCCTGTGTGTGTGTGTGTGTGTCCTCTTCTCTACCCAACCCCCCACAACACAGACCCCCTACAGGTAAACACACCTTCCTGTGTGTGTGTGTGTGTGTGCGTGTGTGCTCTTCTCTACCCACCCACCACCCACAACACTCACTACGGGCACATGGTAGGATCGGATTGGATTGGGTGTTGCTACCCAACGGGTGGTCTGTCCCAAATCCCTGTGCACATGAGAGTTCGTGTAATCGGATAATGGTCAGAGATCTGGCTGT
>CM050202.1:2361337-2371337 GCA_027475355.1 Coilia nasus
GTCTGCTGCTTCCTGTTTCTCTCTTGGCTCCGCCTCTTAATTTTGCTCTGGCCCCTCCCACAGCCACCCAGCTCTGCCCACACCAGCAGCCTCACCTGTCAATCTCAGCACAGGCCCAATCATATCAGACCTGCAGCGGTAGCAAAGATGGTAGATATGCCAAGATACTTCATGGTAGTTCATGTCTATGGAAGCAAAGATGGTAGATACTTTATGGATCTCAGTAAATGGATACTCAGTAAATAGGTGTATCGTTGATGTGCTTGGCTGAAGTACCTAGTACCGCACAGCAAAGCTACACTCGGTGCACACCTGAAGATGATTTTCTCCAGACTGGAGAGTCACACTACCAGGACATTTTCCTAAGAAGGGCAGGGGGGGTTGGGGATCATGAGGGGTGAGGACTATGCACACACACTTCTGCTAGCAGAACACAGCGGTCGAGTTCTAGACCAGTGGAACATGGAGGTTTAGTTCTACACTAGCAGAACACGGGGATGCGGTTCTAGACTAGCGGAACTCTGTCTTCTGATTCTAGTGTACAAGAGGTTCTTCTGAGGTTCTGATTCCAGAACCGTGGGCAGAGTTGGGTGCGTGTGGAACGGGTCGCTGTGGCTCTTTGGGGTGTTTGCTTTCAGGTCATCAAGGGTTCCAGGTCAGCTGGCGTCTTACTGAACCAGTCGGGAATGGACACACACACACACACTCTCACTGATTAGGACAAACATCAGGTGTGCAGGCCTGAAGCCACTAGGCTGAGGTCCTCTCTGCTATTTACAAATATCTGCTGTTACACCTTCCAACACAGTACACCTGAGGTGTGCTACTGCGAGCAGGTTCAGTCCTTCTACCAAAGTGAGTACCGTAAACCTGCTAAAAGAGGAGCCCTATGGGGTAACACTTCATTTCAACGTGTCTACATAGGAGTGGCATAAGCCTGTAATAGAAAATTAAGTGAAAAAAGAAGCACTTCTCGGTGGAAATCGCCATTTTACACTGAAGAATGGTGTAACCCGAAACGTCTGTGAGGCGATTAAAAAAGTCTAAAGAAATCTGAGGAGTGCTTCTTTATTCACTTAATTTTCTAGTTTGTTCAAGTATTGACAAAGTTAAGCACCCAGTGTCGACACGGTGTTGAGCGCGCTTCTTGATTGTCTCTACATAAGCATGTAATAAACATGACATGACACATGCTAAGAACATTAATGACATTGCATTCACCTTTATGACTGTTAAGAGTCATTTGGTTTTTGTGATATTTTTTTGGGTGCAGACGTTGCAAAAAACGAATGTTTTTACAACTAGAATCCTCATCAAGGAGACTCGAGTCTAATCCAGTACACCTGACCTCTCACATGTCTGATAAACATTACAGTGTGTGTGTGTGTGTGAGAGAGAAAAAACAAACCTTGTCCATGTATGTGCATGTGTACATACACAGCTGTGTCTTAGGGTGTGTACCTGTATGTCTTGCTGTGTGTGTGTGTGTGTGTGTGTGTGTGTGTTTCAGGCCGTGGAGGATCTTTCAGGTGCAGCCGAGTGATGCCCACACACCAGAGTGGCTAAAAGTGGCGAGGACAGACACACACACACACACACACACACGCCCTGTCACACTCCCAGGACCTTTGCCACTACTCTGTCCCTGAGTCTCATACACACACACACATAAACACACACACGTACACACGTACTATCAATCCCAGGACTTTTGCCACTTCTCTGTGCCTGAGTCACACACACACACACACACACACACACACACAACCATGCTATCTTCCCCTGAGCCAAACATACAAGCACACCCTCATACACACAGTGGCCACATCGTAAGGACCAATCACACTTCTCAGCCCTTGAACCAGAGCACATGGCTAGCAACGGTGATGGATGGAGCCTCTTGTTTACCCTGTCTGACTTGAGTGTTATGGAGAACCCTGTGGGGTTGTGTTTACATGCGGTGTCATGGTAACGCACTGCTAGGGCTGGGCGATATGGACCTAAACTAATATCACGATATTTCTGGGCTGACTGGCGATATACGATACATATCGATATTTCAAAAACAGGATGAGCAAAGTGTTTCATGTTAAGTTAAGACTGCTCTAAAAGAGCTGTGCAAATGAAAATGTAAACAGTAACATACGCAGGGGTACAGCTGAGTGATCCGAGAAAGCTCCGGCTGTCTGAACAGTGTGAACACATTAGGATAAGTGGTTTTGATAAAGTGGTATTGTATCATTGAAAATATATCGATATGGCGATATAGTGTCAAATACATATCTTCTTTAAAAATATATCGATATTACGATAATATCGATATATCGCCCAGCCCTACGCACCGCAACATTCTGCCTGTGGGTGCACTGATGGCTTTCTGATGTGTGTGTGTGTGTGTGTGCAAGCTGCAATGTCAATGCTTGAAATTAAAACACAGGTCTTGCCATGGATCTCATGAGTCTTGCATATGATCAAGTCACACTCTCTCTCTCTGTCTCTCTCTCGCACACACACACACACACACACACACACACACACAGAGACACGCATTTAGGCCCAGACATCAACTACAGAGGATTCCACTTTACTACAGGGTTCCCACTACAGGTTTACTACACGGTGCCTCGTTTTGAATGTCAGGGCCTTTGTTGTACTACCGATGGAGTGTGGAGTTTCTTTGAGCTGTTTTAATAGTTTAAAAATAGCGTAGTCGTCATGCTTCGTCTAAGGGC
This sequence comes from Coilia nasus, assembly GCA_027475355.1. NCBI lineage: Eukaryota > Metazoa > Chordata > Actinopteri > Clupeiformes > Engraulidae > Coilia > Coilia nasus. The sequence continues at coordinate 2,364,070 of CM050202.1, forward strand.
ACCTACCACTTCCATTGTTAGCCTTCTGGGACAAACGATAAAAAATAGTTAAACTCTGAATGCAACAGGCTGAATCAATTTTGCTCCTCAGTACACATACCAACTCGGTATGATGTTTTAACATGCCAATTTTCATTTTACACTGAAGTTCTCCTTTAAGACCTCTTTTGACCTCTTTTTTATGGAGCAAAAGGTAGATGATTAGAGAACTATTAAAAAACTTGCTAAAGTTAAAATAGGTTAAACGCACTTGTGATATTGATGGTGATTAACTGTTGCTGTCAGGCTAACAAATAATTTAGGACAAAGCTGATATCACATATTTGGCTGATAAAAACAGTTCAATGGCATGGTATCATACACAACTCAACTGTGGAAATAAAATGGTTTCCTATGTGCTTCTGTCATAGTTATGCCTAACATGCACCTACTGCTTAATAAGGTGTTTTGCTGTGATATTTCTTATGAATGGAAAATAACTTCAGAAAAAAGACGTAGGCTATGTTTAGCAACTTCTAAACGAAGAAGTAGACCGAAACGCCAGTGGATACGCGTCTAGAGATTAAGCCTTGGTATCTTGTTGAGTCAATTGCATGATTATAACGTGAACCAAAACGTTGGGGAGTTAACGGAAAACGTTAAGTTTAGCATATTACCTTCATTAGCGGCAGGGGAAGCCTACTGTTACGATGCTTCAGAAATTGTCTAGTATCCATATTGGTTGATTATACAATTTCCCATCGCGATGAACCCTGCAGACTCCACAGATAACTGGCGTGTTTCTATCAGGTTTTTTATTCCCCACGACGTGGGGCCCACGTATCAATACACAAATAACCTTCTTCACCGGCAAAAATAGTAGCAAATTTTGTCCTTCTAGGCTTGCCGTAGTTAGGTAGTTGCCTGACTATGGGAGACTGGAAGGAGTTTCCATAGAGTTGAATAGTATACTAGAGTGGACACAGGCGCACTGCTCATGGCAATCGTGGCCGCCATCTTGCGACTGTATTCCGGCCGGGAATCCTAGCCCTGGCAGTGCTGAGTAAGGAACACAAATATCGATTTGTATAATAAGTGGATATTTTATATTAGCTAGTATATTCATTGTTGATCCGTACGTGTCATTTTATACTAATGACAGGTCATATTTTTTTCTGTGAAATGAAGCTAAAGTCAGCAAACTGTTATAAATTCCCTGTATAGATAGCTGCACACTATAGCAGTAGAAGATTTTTTTTTTTTGGTTCATTTTGTCTTCCTCTGGGATGACTGCGTTTCCTGTGTGGCACGTTCTCAACAGCGTTGGGAACTGTTGCACGTGCTTGTTAATAACATGTTGATATTTATTCGTTTTGAAAGCTTCAGCTTTCCGTGCTCTGAGGGGAATATTTCCTGATCTGTGGGAGGTAGGGCTGGTATATTTGTGAGGGATATAATGCTAGAGTCGTTCTAGTCTGGGAATGCTATTGTTCAAAAGAGCTCCTTCCCGGGAATCCTAGGCCTCGCAGTGCTGAGTAAGGGACACAAATATCGATTTGTATAATAATTTCTATACTAAGAACATGAGGAATTACCTACTGATGAAAATATGACATTTACATTACATTTAAATATATACGCGCAGCTAATATAAATAACAAATCACCAATTTAATTAATGATGTGTTGCTATATTTAAAAAAAAAAAAGTCTGCAATAGCTTTTTCAAAAATAAAATGTCGACTGATACCAAAGACTGCAATGGTTATACAGGGTCGAATGCAAACTGTAGGCTAGTGCTCAGCGAAGTACGTTAAAATCCACTTTATTCGTCATTAACGTTGTAATTATCGTTTTCTTTGATACGATTTACGTACATATAGAGTCAGGCATTTCAAATATCATCATTGTATAGTGCATCAGTGAATATTTTCACAGAACAAAGCCGTTTTTGACAGAGGTGGGTCCATTCTACGCTTATTTACATTGAGTGCCTAACACATGATTACTGTCGCAAGATGGCGGCCGCGTCGGACGTTTTCCCGTGTGGTGAGCCAATGCCCGTGTCCACTCTAGTATTCTATTCAGCTCTATGGGAGTTTCATTAAATCAGTTTTTTTTTTAAGACGCAGAGAATTCATATCTCATTTTTACAGTACAGGCGGATTTTTAAACTTTATACTATTTTTGTAATTCCTACTGAGTATTTTATGAAAACACAATTCTAACGTGTTAAATACATGTTAAGCCTGTTAAGCGGTTAGCCTGCCTATGGACTTTCTAATGTTAAGCTAGCCTTGTGCTAACCGTTAAATGACAGATGCTCATTTGTATTTCGTGTTTTATTGTGCTTCGGTTTCACTAAAAAGTGAAGACCAAATGAGGAAAATTGACTTCTCATTTTTGGCTGACTTTGTTTAACTATCTGTCGAGTTAGTAAACCTTCATTGTGAGTGCAAAATATTAAGTTCAAGTAGGCAAAGGGTGGGTCCGTAGGGGGAGCCAGTGGGGTGGCCATCCTCTGACCACTGGTGACCATGGCCCCCCTGGCCCCCACGTGGCCACGCCCCTGGTAACTGTTAAGTTCATTAATCACACTACAGTTAGGCTACTAATAGTGCATATATGCTGATTACTAAACTTCCCCAGTGAACAGTCTGACCACAGATATCTGAGACGACTACACGGTCTCGTGCTAAAGCTTAATACAAATGGGTTGTCCAATGAAAGATTTGAAAGACATCTCATGCAGTATGATCATTGTTTTAGTGGGGAGCACTCCCATTGACTTAACAAAGTGCCTTTGCCCTAGACTATACCATGCCAATAAAACGTGTTTACCCTGACATCATCTAATGTGGCAAGATGTCCAGAGTTATTTTATTTAGTAACACGTTTTATTTAAATGGTCTACTTTGTTAAGGCATTTATACTGTAGCTATGCCAGTCTCTGCATGATATTTCATTCATTCTATTTTTAGTGACTGCTGTTCAAGTTAACCTGTTTTAGGCTTGTTTTTTTTTAACCACTTAGCCTGCCAGCAGTGCAATACTGATATGACCCTATTTCACCAACTGGTGTAGTCGGTTTTCTTTAAAGGGCAAGAAAGAACGACCTGTTGTACATCTTGCTCATTGCAATAGGAATTTGTTGTGTTTTACTGCCTTGCTGAGTAACGCAAAGTAATGTATGAATGTAAGGAGTTACTTTCCGTAAGGAGTAAAGAAGTAAAGCAATGTATAACATTTTAACACTAGTGAGTAATGTGTACTGGATTAGGCCTACTTATTTTGAGTAACGACCCCAACACTGCACATTACATAGTAGAGTAGAAATACTTTGTCCTGAAGAAAATAAAGGCAAGACATGATAGTATGATGTGCTTAAGAGAGGCTTCATGAGGTTTAGGCTACTTCTGGCTGGATTAAAGGTCAATTTTATTTTTCAACAATTCATCAATCAGTTAATTAGTGTGCCCTGTCCCCCTTTGTGTGCACACGCGCTTGGATTCAGGCACTGAACTCATGCTCAGCTTCAGTGTGGGGAGGTGATCCAATGGGACAGTGCTGACGTGTTGTCCAGAAGGTCATTAGCTCATGTGTCACATCAGATTATGGTAGAAAGGAGAGCAGTCCTTGTTAAATATAGACCATAATCTGTAATAGTTGGTTTCTGCCCTGGTTATGATTTTCAAGTTGCTGCCAACTATACACTTTGTTGCTAGTGTCAAGTAGAAAAATATAATATTGACTAATAGCAATGGAAAGAGTATGAAAAAATAGGGGGAAAGCCTAAGCATTGAATGCAGGAGGGATAGTGCAGGGGTAGCACTGGAGATTCCCCACCGTAAAGGTTGAGAGTTTGAATCCCAGCCTGTTCAGTAGGCTAATTTTGCACTTTGTTGCTCATGTCAGGTAGAACAATAGTATAAAGACTAATGGAGTGGGTGAACTCATTGAAAGTGGTGCAGTGACACTGGTGCTGTTTTACATGGTTACAGGTTCCTGTCCCACCATAGCTACAGGGCTAAGGTTGTGTTCTCAACTGTGTGTTTTTCACATTCATGTTAGCACCACCAGATATGGATGAATGTGGGTAAAAGCAGGAGTATGGAATGCAGGAGGGATATTTGCCTTATTGGTATATTGTCATACCGGTTCTTTAACCCACTGTGACACCATGTGCCTACTTGTACATTATTGCCCATATTGGGTGCCTGTATGTATATTGTGTATTGTTGTCCCTACTGTGCAATATAAGTACACATACTTGTTTAGTCTATTGTATTTATTGTATTGTATTACGTTCTGTGTTATGTGTATAGAGAGCTAACATCTGCCGGAGTCAAATTCCTTGTATATGTAAGTATACTTGGCCAATAAAGCTGATTCTGATTCTGCTTCCCCTCAAGGTTGAAAGTTCAAATCCCAGCCTCTTCAATAGCCCACTTTCTGTCTTTAAGTAGTTTACCCTACCCTACCCTACTCTACCCTTCCCTACCCTACCCTATCCTACCCTTCCCTACCCTACCCTTCCCTACCCTACCCTATCCTACCCTTCCCTATCCTACCCTTCCCTATCCTACCCTACCCTACCCTACCCTACCCTTCCCTTCCCTTCCCTTCCCTTCCCTACCCTTCCCTTCCCTTCCCTACCCTACCCCACCCTTCCCTTCCCTTCCCTTCCCTACCCTACCCTTCCCTACCCTACCCTATCCTACCCTTCCCTATCCTACCCTTCCCTATCCTACCCTACCCTACCCTACCCTTCCCTTCCCTACCCTACCCCACCCTTCCCTTCCCTTCCCTTCCCTACCCTACCCTTCCCTTCCCTACCCTACCCCACCCTTCCCTACCCTACCCTACCCTACCCTTCCCTTCCCTACCCTACCCTTCCCTTCCCTACCCTACCCTACCCTTCCCTACCCTACCCTATCCTACCCTTCCCTTCCCTACCCTACCCTATCCTACCCTTCCCTTCCCTACCCTACCCTTCCCTTCCCTATCCTACCCTTCCCTTCCCTACCCTACCCTTCCCTTCCCTACCCTACCCCACCCTACCCTACCCTACCCTTCCCTACCCTACCCTTCCCTATCCTACCCTTCCCTTCCCTACCCTACCCTACCCTACCCTTCCCTACCCTACACTACTCTACCCTACCCTACACTACTCTACCCTTCCCTACCCTACCCTACCCTACCCTACACTACTCTACCCTACCCTACACTACTCTACCCTACCCTACCCTACCCTACACTACTCTACCCTACCCTTCCCTACCCTACCCTACCCTACCCTACCCTACCCTACCCTTCCCTTCCCTACCCTACCCTTCCCTTCCCTACCCTACCCTACCCTTCCCTACCCTACCCTACTCTACCCTACCCTACCCTTCCCTTCCCTACCCTACCCTACCCTACACTACTCTACCCTACCCTTCCCTACCCTTCCCTACCCTACTCTACCCTACCCTACCCTACCCTACACTACTCTACCCTACCCTTCCCTACCCTTCCCTACCCTACCCTACCCTACCCTACCCTTCCCTTCCCTACCCTACCCTACCCTTCCCTACCCTACCCTACCCTACCCTACTCTACCCTACCCTACCCTTCCCTTCCCTACCCTACCCCACCCTACACTACTCTACCCTACCCTTCCCTACCCTTCCCTACCCTATCCTACCCTACCCTACTCTACCCTTCCCTACCCTTCCCTACCCTACTCTACCCTACCCTACCCTACCCTTCCCTACCCTACCCTACCCTACCCTACACTACTCTACCCTACCCTTCCCTTCCCTACCCTACCCTACCCTACTCTACCCTTCCCTACCCTACTCTACCCTACTCTACCCTACCCTACACTACTCTACCCTTCCCTACCCTACTCTACCCTACACTACTCTACCCTTCCCTACCCTACCCTACCCTATCCTACCCTTCCCTACCCTACTCTACTCTACCCTACCCTACTCTACCCTACCCTATCCTACCCTTCCCTACCCTACCCTACCCTACCCTTCCCTTCCCTACCCTACTCTACTCTACCCTACACTACTCTACCCTTCCCTACCCTACTCTACCCTTCCCTACCCTACTCTACCCTACACTACTCTACCCTTCCCTACCCTACCCTACCCTACACTACTCTACCCTACCCTACACTACCCTACCCTACCCTACCCTACCCTATCCTATGTTTGCTTGATCCAGCGTGCAGCTGCTGATGTATATTTTAAAAAATACCCCTCGAGTTGGCCGCGCCGCCTACCCACAATTCTTTGCAGAAGCGGAATTAACGGTTGGTCACGTCCCATAGAAATGAATAGGGGCTCTGCGGTGCGGAGTTCGCATCGCTTGCCAGTGGATACCAGGCGTGAAATTTTTAATTGGTCACCAGGCAACTGCGCAAGCGTGTGGTGACGTACGGTCACATCGGCCAACGAACCCGAATACGATAAATTGAGTGGTAGATGCTCAATCATAAATCAGACAGCGTACGATAATTTTCTTATGTGTATTTTTCTACCGTTATAGCTGCAATCACTTACTGGAGTGGGAGGCTAATATTGTACGTGGGGACTTGATTCTCCGTCAACTAACTTTGGTTCCAGGCAGTCTTGCAAGCCAGCATGTCAAGGGAGCTAGCTAGTTAGCATGTACATACCAAGCTATAGCGTGTAGCTTAGCTTAGCCATCTTTCTCAATTCACTTGCATCGTATAGTAAAATCCATAAAGATAGCGATTCTGCTTACAAACAGATACCAATTTCTAAGCTTATTTTTTGAGAAACACCGATATAAATGTTTCCCCAACATGAATAGAAAAGTAAACGGACATGACTGTGGCTACAGCTTGTTATCCAAACAGTACGGTAAATTTTCTCCTGTGCGTCAGAAACTAGCCGTCGCATGATCTGGGGCGCAATTTTTAGCACAATTTCAGATAAACGTTTCTTACAAGGCAATAACATGACAGATTTCCGATCGAAGCTAATTTGCATATTCAAGCATATTTATATGTTTTGCTGTGTCCTCTCCAGTTTAGAACAATGCCAATATCAAGACACAGAAAGTGTAAAGTTATTTGATTTCAAAGTGACGCCAAAATGAGTGGAAGTCAAAAGAATGCTAAAGCCTATTGGGCCCTTTCCAGGTTGGGATTTCCCCATGGGTGCTTCAATTTCCACCTATGCTCCTACCCCCTGTGTCCCACACTGACTGGGGATCACATCAATGATACACAAGGGTCAAAGGTCAAACCAAGGTGAGACCAGGACCATGATA
>CM050202.1:2388837-2398837 GCA_027475355.1 Coilia nasus
AAAAAACAGCCTACTTTGGACAACGGACTGATGGGTGGACAGATTCAGTATAAAAATCCAGATCCGTGTGTTCCGTGTGATCCCAGACAGTCTTTCCTGTCTCATCCCCTCAGTATCCAAACACAGACAGGCGCACACACTAGCCCCGGACGAACTACTCGCTGCACTACACACACACACACACACACACACACACACACACACACCTCTCGTGAGGTGGCACACACACAACCCAGCAATTTCTTATTGCCACGCCGAGGCTCTGAGCAATGATCATCATCATCATCATCATCATCATTTTAGCTCTGAAGGGCTCGAGACATTGGGAAAAAAAACACACTCTCTTTCAAACACACACACACATACACACACACACACACTCCAGAGTCCATCTCTGCATTTTAGCAGATCTCAATTTGTCTCCAACAACACAGGCAAACTGTAAACCAACGTAAAATGCCTAAACACATGCCAGCATCTTACACACACACACACGCGCGCACGCGCACACACACGCACACACATACAACTCACACACACGCACCCTAGAGCAGACAGACCCATGCAGCTGGCTGACTAGAGGGGAGGTGGATGGTGGAGGTTGGGGAAGGGGGGGCAGGGGACATCTGGTCGGTCCTGAGGGGACACACACCTGGTCGTTCCTGTGGTGGGGGGCAGCTGGTCAGTCCTGGTGGGGGGGGTACTAGTGGCACCTGATTAGTCCTGTGGGGGGGGAGCTGATCTGTCCTGGGGGGGACGGGATAGCTGGTCAGTCATTTGGTGGTGGGGGGCGGGGGGGGGGGGGGGGATAGCTGGTCAGTCATTTGTGTGGGTGGGTGGGGGGGGGGGGGTAGCTGGTCAGTCCTGTGCCTGCTGAAATGCCACCAAGAGGCCAAGCATGCGGCTCGCTGTTTGAGGAAGCCCTGAGTAAAGTGATGAGCACACTGCCCTCTTGTGGAGCCAGAGAGAAGAGCCGTTCGCAGCAGTGCGAGAGAGACAGGACAGAGGGAGAGACCGACACAGGGTCTAAAAACAGTGCTGGGAAAAGAAAAACAGCAGATTCAGATTGTGTGTGTGTGTGTGTGTGTGTGTGTGTGTGTGTGTTTATACGCCACTTCTTGACACAACAAAGGGCTGTCTGAGAATAACTTAAATGGTCTGTCCTGATTGGCTGTGGGTAATCGTGGTTTTATAAAAAAAAAAAAAAAAAATGCTAAAAGGTGAAAGGTCAAAGGTCAGAACTTCTTCATCTGTCGTCTCTCCTGGCGGCGCTGCTTCTTCTCGTTGACCTCCTCCGGCGCCGCTGGGGACGACGCAGAGAACCACGGGCCCAGGATGTTCACCCACAGCAGCTGCACCGCACGCACAGGGGCCTGGGGAGAGGGGGAGGGATGGGGAGAGAGGGAGAGGGGGATAGAGGGATAGAGAGGGAGGAAGAGGGATGGGGAGAGAGGGAGAGGGGAATAGAGGGATAGAGAGGGAGGAAGAGGGAGGGGGATAAAGGGAGAGGGGGATAGAGGGAGGGAGAGATGGAGATGGAAGGGAGAGATGGAGATGGATAGAGAGAGGGATGAATAGAGAGGGGGATGGATGGAGAGGGGATAGAGGGAGAGAGGGATAGAGAGAGGGGGGGATGGACGGCGAGCGATGGAGAGGGAGAGAGAGGGATGGAGAGAAAAAGAGATGGAGAGAAAGGGAGAGTGGGAGAGAGAGAGACGGATGGAGAGAGTTATGGAGTAAGAGAGAGAGGGATGGAGCAGGAGAGAAAGACAGAGATGGAGATAGAGAAAGGGATGAGAGAGATGAGAGATGGAGAGAGAGATAAGAGTTTAGGATGCTACTGAAGGTGCAAAGGCTGGACTGCATTAGCATTAGCAGTGGGCAGTGGCCAGGCTATTCAGCTCACGACATTTCCAAACTATGGGCCTGTTTGAAATGACTGGCTGGCTGAGCGGCTGGCGTAGAGCAATGCATTCTGGCCTTAAAATAATGTCATCCGAAGTTCACCATACCAAATGGGTGTGGTAGGGTAGGGTGACGTTTGGATGAGACTTGTGCAAGAACGTCACTATTTTAAGCCCAGAATGCATTGCTTTAAAGCCAACCATTCAGCCAGCCAGTCATTCCAAACAGGCCCAATGTCAGCTATGCCTCAAGGCTTTGGAGAAAGGGCCGACATAACAGTAGAGCAAAAGCAATCATGACTGATATAGGAGTGTTTGCAGCCTGCACTGTCTGATTGGTGGGCTGGCCCAGGGGCTAATCTGATTGGTGGGCTGGTCCAGGAACTCTGTGGCTGGGTAAGGGGAGGCACCAAAGTAACCCATAGCCTGGTTTAGAGGAGGGGCTTAAACTCTGTGGATGGGTAAGGGGAGGCGCCAAAGTAACCCATAGCCTGGTTTAGAGGAGGGGCTTAAACTCTGTGGCTGGGTAAGGGGAGGGATAAACTCTGTGTTTGAATGAGGGGAGGGGCTAAAGGTTGTGTTTGAATGAGGGGAGGGGCTTAAACTCTGTGGATGGGTAAGGGGAGGCGCCAAAGTAACCCATAGCCTGGTTTAGAGGAGGGGCTTAAACTCTGTGGCTGGGTAAGGGGAGGGGCTTAAACTCTGTGGATGGGTAAGGGGAGGCGCCAAAGTAACCCATAGCCTGGTTTAGAGGAGGGGCTTAAACTCTGTGGATGGGTAAGGGGAGGCGCCAAAGTAACCCATAGCCTGGTTTAGAGGAGGGGCTTAAACTCCACGTACCAGCAGCCAGATGTACCAGAAGTAGGAGGAGACTGTGCTGAGCACCTGCACTATAGCTGTCAGCAGGATCACATCCTTCAGATGCCTAGAGACAGAGAGAGGGGGAGAGAGAGGGGGAGAGAGAGAGAGAGAGAGAGAGAGAGAGAGAGAGAGAGAGAGAGAGAGAGAGAGAGAGAGAGAGAGAGAGACAGCGACAAAGAGGGGGGGGGGGGGGGGAGAGAGAGAGAGAGAGTACACGTACCAAATGTGAGCTATAAACTGCCTGTATCTTAAGAAGCAGATCTACCTATGAATATGGTCAAAAACAAGGCTTGCACACACACACACACACACACACACACACACACACACACACACACACACACACATAGCAGATGCCAAAGTCAGGGCAGAGTCATGTCTGTGACACACACACACACACACACACACACACACACACACACACACACACTAGATGCCAAAGTCAGGGCAGAGTCACATCTCACACACACACTCTTACTCGGCCATGCCCTGCTCCATGTTGAGGTCGATGCCCCCATCCAGCAGGCTCCCGTCCTCGGCGAAGGCAGGTTTGGCCATGGCCGCCATGGAGCGGTAGCTGGCGGCATACACCGCCAGCGAGAACACCAGAAGCAGCTGCCATGGCAACAACAAGCCCAGAGGTCAGAGGTCAAACAGGGTGGAAGGTGGGTTGATGGATGGATGGATAAATACATATAGATATATAGATGGGTGGATAGACAGAAATATTGATGGATGGATAGACTGATGGATGGATGGATGGATGGATGGATGGATAGATAGATAGATGGCGGTTGTAGGTACCCAGAAGAGGTGACAAGAAACGGCATGTACAACAATAAAAGGCAGTGTTGGGTGACGTCAGGAGTGCCAGACATATCCAGACAAAAGCAACGCTGAGGCTTAAATAGCCATGTTCTTACCCAAGTCCAGAAGGAGGAAGAGCCGTAGAAGAGCAGTAGGTTTATGGCTGCATATATGGCCTGAGAAGAACAGGGAGATAGTCAAGGAGTTTTATTACACCTCACGCAAACATCAAGCAGCTTTATCCCCCTACTCAGAGTAGTGTTAGTTAGACTGGATTAGTGAGGTCAATTAAATACTTAGTTGGGCATTACATTACATTACACTTAGCAGACGCTTTTATCCGAAGCGACTTACAAAAGGAGGACATAACAAGCTAACAGATGTGTAGAGGAACACAGAGTAAACAGACTACAAGCATACACACCAGGAGATGTGCAGAAAATGTGCCTTAGCTAAGTTTCCCGGGGCAGGGACACTTCAGACACACACACACACACACACACTCCCTACACGCTCATACAACCACGAGGCACCCACAGTATTTAAAGAGATGGTTAGTAGACATTAGGCAAAGAGTACGCGCTTACGTTGGCTCCCAGAATGACTCTGGTGTAGAATTTCAAAGTGGCCTCGTTCTCCTCGTGGATCTGTTTCTTGCCCTTCGTGCCCACCTTCCCTTTAGGCTTCACGCGGCAGGATAACAGCACGAGACAGAGAGGAAACAAACAAGGTCTCATGCGGGTAACAGAATCAATCTAGTTAATTCCCTATTTGCAAAATGACAAACAAAATCTCTTCGTCTACCATCAGCATTACTATGACTGGCGGTCATGCAGCAGGACCGGTACACATAACGGCAACAAAACAAACAGTAACAGAACAGCGCTTTTATTAGGGACTTCTACATCTGGCATAACCCTGCGCTAACTCGCCGGCTGGCTGTCAGCAACAGGGTGCACGAGACGCTTCGTCAAAAACAAAACAGGCAATTTATAACCTACCGCCATGCTTCAGGCTTCTTCCTGTTTCTCTGTGGTTCTCTTTACCCGTTTAAGCAATCGTCACTGTATTGGTTCCCGTTATTGCATGATTAGAAATAAATCGTATAGCTAATTTAAAGCCTAAAGTTCACCATGCAAACCCAAAAGAAGTAACACATCAGCGTTTCCGAATGACGTGTGCAGCGCATCAGATACACGTCACGATTTTTCTTCTTCTTCGCTTCTTCCCTTGAGAAATAATGAGTATACCGCCCCCTGCTGTACTGTTTCCACTACAAAACAAAATTCTGTAGCCTTGAATTATCCTAAAATATTGTGCACGTCTTATATGTAAGTAGTCTTTTGCGTTTGCGCCCATACTGTCACATACCCCTGTACTGACGCAAAATATCGGGTTTTACACACACTATCCATTACTTAAAGCTGCCCAAATGGGACTGGCTGGATCACCTCACCAACCAATAGGAATGTTCCCTAGGCACAGCTGTGGTCGGTCCCACCCAACCAGATGGCTACCCTTGTTTCACTGACTGATTTAGTAGTAGTAATAGTAATAATAATAATAAATGAATAATAATAATAATAATAATAACAACAACACATATTTGGGCTAGGCCCACCTGATATTTCCTCTAGACATTTTTTTTGGCAAACGACAGTACAGACACATCACTCATGCGTACTGACTCAGGCTACGCCCCTGTGCAAACAAGCAAACAAACGACACTGACTCAAAAAATGAAATGATGACGAAAACAAGCAGGTGGGTTCAACTAATTTTATTGCTGATGGTAGGGAGACTACCTAGATAGGCGTTGGATACATTGTGTGGGACGAGGGATGCATCGTGTGTGTATGTGAGGAATACATCGTGTGTGTGTGAGGAGGGATACATCGTGTGTGTGTGTGTGTATGTGGGACGAGGGATGCATCGTGTGTGTGTGTGAGGAGGGATGCATCGTGTGTGTGTGTGAGGAGGGATGCATCGTGTGTGTGTGTGTATGTGTGTGGGGGGGATGCATCGTGTGTGTATGTGAGGAATACATTGTGTGTGTGAGGAGGGATACATCATGTGTGTGTGAGGAGGGATGCATCGTGTGTGTGTGTGCACGCACGTGTCATAGGAGGGATTCATCATGTGTGTGTGTGTGAGGAGGGATTCATCGTGTGTGTGTGTATGTGGGACGAGGGATGCATCGTGTGTGTGCGCGAGGAGTGATACATAATGTATGTGTGGGAGAAGAGATGCATCGTGTGTGTGTGTGTGTGTGAGGAGGGATACATCATGTGTGTGTGAGGAGGGATTCATCGTGTGTGTGTGTATGTGGGACGAGGGATGCATCGTGTGTGTATGTGTGGGACGAGGGATGCACTGTGTGTGCGCGTGAGGAGTGATACATAATGTATGTGTGGGAGAAGAGATGCATCGTGTGTGTGTGTGTGTGTGAGGAGGGATACATCATGTGTGTGTGTGTGTGGGGGGGGGGGATGCATCATGTGTGTGTGTGTGAGAGAGGAGGGATGCATCATGTGTGTGTGGAGGGATGCATTGTGTGTGTGTGAGGAGGGATGCATCATGTGTGTGTGTGTGTGAGAAGGGATGCATCGTGTGTGTGTGTGTGTGTGAGAGGAGGGATACATCATGTGTGTGTGTGTGTGTATGTGTGTGGGGGGGATGCATCGTGTGTGTGTGTGTGTGTGAGAGAGGAGGGATGCATCATGTGTGTGTGTGTGTGTGTGTGTGTGTGAGAAGGGATGCATAGTGTGTGTGTGTATGTGTGAGAGGAGGGATACATCATGTGTGTGTGTGTTGGGGGGGGATGCATCGTGTGTGTGTGTGAGAGAGTAGGGATGCATCATGTGTGTGTGGAGGTATGCATCGTGTGTGTGTGTATGTGTGAGAGGAGGGATGCATCATGTGTGTGTGCGTGTGTGTGTGTGGGGGGGGGATATGCATCATGTGTGTGTGAGAGAGGAGGGATGCATCGTGTGTGTGTGGAGGGATGCATCATGTGTGTGTGTTTATGTGAGGAGGGATGCATCATGTGTGTGTGTGTGTGTATGTGAGGAGGGATGCATCATGTGTGTGTGTGTGTGTGTGTATGTGAGGAGGGATGCATCATGTGTGTGTGTGTGAGGAGGGATGGTGAAGAGGTTGAGCAGACACACTGGCTAGAGGCAGTGACGTGTGGACTGTAAAGTGCCATGTTAAAAAGATGACAACCTGAATGTCTGTGTGTGTGTGTGAATGAGTGTGTGAGGTTAAAATGACAACCTGCATTTATGTGTGAGTGATTTATGACAACCTGGATGTGTGTGTATGTTAACATAATGACTGTAAGAACTGTGTGTGGGTGTACATGCGTGAATGAGTCTGTGATGTTAAAGTGACAACCTGCTTTTGTGTGTGATTTATGACAACCTGTGTGTGTGTGTGAGTGATAACGATGATTGATGATTATGTTAAAATGACAGCCTGAATGTGTGCGAGTGAATGTGTGTGAGTGATAACAATGATGTTAAAAGGTCAGCCTGGATGTGTGTGAGTGAATGCGTGTGTGATAACGATGATGTTAAAATGACAGCCTGGATGTGTGTGAGTGAATGTGTGTGTAAGATGTTTAAACTACTTGGATGTGTGTGTGCAAGTAAATGTGGGTTGTTCAAATTATGACAACCTAAATGTGTGTGTGAGTGAATGTGTGTGTAAATGTGTGTTGTTAAAATGTTGACAGGCTGAATGCGTGTGTGATGTTAAAATGCTGACAAGCTGAATGTGTGTGTAAATGTGTGTTAAAATGCTGGCAAGCTGAATGTATGTGTGTGATGTTTGAATGCTGGCAACCTGAAGGATGGGTGAAAGTAGCTTGCATCTGATAGGCTCTTTCAGAAAGTAGAAAAATAGATGTCTGCTTCTGCACCATATGCTACTCCACTGGATACATGAAGCACAGTCACAACTCCGTACACACACACACACACAACCAGCTTTACTCTTACGCACACACACACACACACACACAAACTATGAACAGCTTTACTCACCCTCTTACACACACCTCATTCACACATGAAATCAACAATGATAGACTCCCTAACACAACACACACATTAACTCAAACCATTGAATAAATGTGTGTGTGTTTCGTCAGCACAGGCAAGCACCTCTGATGCTCTGACTTGGCTCTTTTTCCAGGACACACACACACACAGTTCATCCACACCATCTCGATGTTGTCAGATATGACACGTCACACACACAATCTTTTTTTGTTTAGAGTGTAATGGTGTTCATTTGTAGGCCATTTGGTTCACCATCACCAAAGAAACTCCATACACAGACATACATAGAAAAATCTATGGCTGTGAGCTTGTGTCTGAGTGACAGTGCACGTGTGTGTGTGTGTGTGAGTGACAGTGCACGTGTGTGTGTGAATGTGTATTTAAGTGACAGTGCACGTGTGTGTATAGGTGTTTGATTGCCTGTGAGTGTATTTGTGTGTGTGTGTCTGTGTGTGTGTCTAAGTGACAATGCAGGTGTGTGTGTTGAGTTTTAACCCCTAAATGTCCAGTTTTATTTTCATTGGCTGCTGTGTGAAATTCACCCCAGACAATGATCAGGTGGTAACCAATCAACCAATCAGCTGCTGCTCTGCTGACACAAACACCGAGGCCTCATCATCCCTGGGGTCGCGGGGTCATCACCGTGCAGAAACGTTGTGTGACATCATTAGGGAATCTGGCGTCGACGCCCACTGCTGTGTGACATCATAAAGAGTCACATGACGCATCAGCCATTTGTAAAAACCGGCCACAACTTATCTCCCAGGATCCTCGGCAACATGTTTTGTTTTTCTTACAAAAATAATAAAACAGGTTTATGAAAAATATCAACATTTAGGAAATCAGCTTATACAACAGTCTTCCAAAAAAAGGGGGAGTCAACCGATTCGGTTTGGGCGGGGAGAGAACACATGTACTCCACCCAATCACAGGGCAGGGCACAGGAAGTGGCGGGGTTAGAAGATGGGCACGTCGAAGAGGTCACACAAGCCTTCACTCTCGTCCAGATTGTAGATGTAGTCATGGTCACCGGGAGGAGGAGACAGCCGCAGCAGGGGAGAGAAGACTACAGCAGAGAGACACAGAGAGAGAGATGGATGGAGAGAGCGGGAGGAAAGAGAGAGGGAGAGAGACAGATGTGGATGAAAAGGGAGAGAGGAAAGAGAGAGATGGAGAGAGAGAGAGAGACAGATATGGATGGAGAGAGGGGGAGAGAGAGAGGGATGGATGGAGAGAGGGAGAGAGAGAGATGGATGGAGTGAGAGAGAGAGAGAGATATATGGATGGAGAGAGGGAGAGAGGGGAGAGAGAGAGATGGATGGAGAGAGGGGAGAGAGAGATGGATGGAGAGAGAGAGAGAGAGATGGATGGAGAGGGAGAGAGAGAGATGGATGGAGAGAGGGGAGAGAGAGATGGATGGAGAGAGAGAGAGAGATGGATGGAGAGAGAGAGAGAATGAGAGAAAAAAGATGAGGGAAAGACAGAAAAAGAAAAAAAGACGGTGAAGGAAGAAAGAAAGAGAAAAAGAGAGAGAAAAAGAGAGAGAAGGTGAGTAACTTGCACTTTCCCCATGGGAGTTTCAACTTCCGTATGGGTTCCTACCCCCTTAACATTACTGCACTTTACTGCACTTTACTGCACATTACTGCACTTTACTGCACATTACTACACTTTACTACACTTTAATATGCTTTACTGCACATTACTACACTTTACTACACTTTAATATGCTTTACTGCACATTACTACACTTTACTACACTTTAATATGCTTTACTGCACTTTACTACACTTTACTATGCTTTACTGCACATTACTACACTTTACTACACTTTAATATGCTTTACTGCACATGACTACACTTTACTACACTTTAATATGCTTTACTGCACATGACTACACTTTACTACCATAGACATACTATACATAGACGGAGCATTGGTTGCTGGGACACGAGAAATACGGCCGCCATCTTGGAGCGGGGATCAGACTGCCTAAGCAATACAGCGAAGCCTATTTGTGATCATGAATAAGTCATTCAAGTAACAATATTCAAATATTAATGTTGTTGGGTAAGATAGAATTTGTTTTTACTCTCTATGCATTGAAAGACATTGGTGGTTTCAGCTGATATAAAAGCGCTCAGGTGTTTATATATACCCTAGATATCTAATGTAGGCTTGTTATGCCCAATTGGCTCAGAGCGGAGATAACGTAAGGGAGACCACACCGAATGTAATGTTAACAATAAACATTTATTAAAACAAGTTTCAAACGAGAACTAGGATGACATGCTACATACTGAACAACAGCACAATAGCAGTTTTGCTTGCTAACTTCAATATGAAGCTATAATTGTAGCAGG
>CM050202.1:2411337-2428837 GCA_027475355.1 Coilia nasus
CACACACACACACACACACACACACACACACACACCAGTCTGTTTGTTGCTCTCTCACTGACTTGTGCCTGTGTGTGCATGTGTCTGTGTGCATGCATGTGTGTGTGTAGCTGTGTGTGTGTAGCTGGGTGTGTGTAGCTGTGTGTGTGTAGCTGTGTGTGTGTATGTAATGTTTGGGGGGTTGGAGACAGAGATCAGCAGTTTAAAGTCTGTTCCAGTTCATCCTTTTGAAAGAGTGAAATAAGATCAGCACGTTATAATAGTACACTGTGTGCATTAACATGTAATAACCGTACATTACATGTCATCACACACACACACTCACACACACACACACACTCACTTACTCACACACACACACACACACACACATTACAGGTCATCTTATCCAGAGGGACTTACAGATATTTACAGGGTTTCAGTTGCAGTCCCTGGAGCAGTGTGGGGTTAGAGGCCTTGCTCAGGGGCATCTCAACCATGGGGAGGGCAGGATTCGAACCGGCAACCTTCCGTTTGCAAGACCAACTCCCTAACCACTAGGCCACAGCTGCCCCTAATGCACAACTCTAACCCTGCAGACTCTGCAGGTGCATTTGTGTGTGTGTTTGTGTGTGTGTGTGTGTTATTATTCACATTATTCATATTATTCACATTATCAGAAATAAATACCATATTATTCGCAACAATCAGACAGATCCAACTCCTTCACCATTAGGCCACGGCTGCCCCAGGGTAAAACAGACGAGCAGATCAGAGCAAACCCAACAGACACCCAGTATCGGTGTGTGTGTGTGTTGCTGTTTAAAACAACACTAAATAGTTTTCTCATTCTTAAAATAATGTTTCCAAAATTGTTTCAGTGGTTCATCAACTTGTAGCCTAACAGGGTGAAAGGCACTTCTGAATTGGCTTTGCCACCCTCCATGGGCTATAACACACACACACACACACACACTCCCTCCATGGGCTATAACCGCGCTACGTAAGTTTGGAGGACTACTGCAGTAGACAAAGGAGTGTGTGTGTGTGTGTGTGTTCATTTTTAAAATCCATACTTCTGCAGTGAAAAAAGGAGTGTGTGTGTCCATTTTTTTAAATCCCTACTTCTGTGGTTTAGTAAGGAGTGTGTGTGTGTTCATTTTAACATCCCTACTCCTGTGGTTTACTAAGGAGTGTGTGTTTGTGTGTTCATTTTTAAATGGTTTAGTAAGGAGTGTGACCCCGTGACCTCTAGGAGCTGTGTGTGACCCTGTGACCTTTAGGAGCACCTTGCTGTTGGGTGACCTCAGGTCAAGCAAGAGGGGATGACATGAGATCTCCAAAAGGTCTGTCCACTCAGACCCTGGCATGGGCGGGACCAACATCTCTAGGGCGAATCGAATTGGCAGAGGTCAAGTTCACGATTGCGACCACCAATCACATCCACAGTTACACTTCACACCGACCAATCACGTACAAGCGGTCTCAATTCAACTCTTTCGGACAGGAGGGTTGTGAATGGACATGACAGTAGAGTTTGCTTGCCCCGTGACTCAAACCACACACAGACACACACAAAAAGTGGTGTGTTCAAAATATCGATATGGCAATATATCGTTGCGGGCCTCTTCACAATACACGTATCGTTACGTGGGGTCAGTATCGATATTTCACATTTATTCATCATTCAGCATTCATATTTATTTATTGTCACTCCTTTTTACATTTCTTTGTCCTACATTTACATTTACAGCTGAGAGAAGCGTTTTAAAACCAGATCATGTAGATCAACTGTTGTTGTTATTGCCACTGTTTATGAGTTCAAAGGCAGCATTACATTGTAACTGCACTGCAGTCTGGCATTTTTGCTATCCAGCATAATAAAAAAATCATTTGGGTATACATATGACTGGTTTCTTAAAAAATGTATGTAAAGTAATGTAAAATATTGGGATATGTATTGCCTTGAAGGTCATGTATTGGGATAAACATGTATCGCAATACGTATCGTATCGTGACCCCTGTATCCTGATACGTATTGTATCGTGAGGTTGTTGGCAATACCCAGCCCTACACTCAAACAGTACTAGAACGACAATACAAGCAACTGTACATCGAATTTTAGTCTTGTCCATAATTTCCATACTTCGAAGTACAGGAGGTACTGGAGGGTAGGGTACCCACTGATTAAGACCCAGTGCCCCCCATAAAAGGTAGTACCCCCCAATTATGAGGGGGTAATTCACACTCTTCCCATTTCATTCATGTGATATGAACACGCATGCACTGCACAGCACATTGCTAGAGCTCAGCATACTGGCTAAGATGTCTCACTGCTGTCTGGGTGCAGTGAAGACCAACAGAAGTCCAACAAGTACACAAAACCTGCTCTCCCCATCTTACTCCATCAATGCCCTATCAGCTCAGCTACTATACACCTGCAGTGTGTGTGTGTGTGTGTGTGTGGGTGAGATAGACAAGACTAGCGCTCGGTGGAGTGCGCACACACACACAGCTCTGCTGATTAGAATAACAATGCCTTTCCACATGTGCTAAGCCAAGCACATGGCTTTGACAAAAGTACCTCAACACACTGAAACTCACTCAACTCTCGCTTTGAAGCTCTGACTGTCTCGGGCCCGAAACGTTGCGGAAGCGGATGCTGAAGACTGCACCAGTCACATAACTATGTCGTGTCAATTTGATGGCTAAACAGTAAAAAAAAGGCAAGGGAAAGCCCCTTACACAATGACCAGGCACATTTTGCGGCCATCCCCACTGGGACAGTCCGTGGCATTCCAACAGTTAAGGTTAAACAACCCAGAAGGGGGAACGAGCTACACATCAGCTCGCGCCACGGGAAAAAACACAAGTGAGTAGCCGAGCACGCTGTCAACAACGATACTTCTACCGAAGTCAGATGGCTCCAAGTATGTAAGGCACAGACGCCAATCTTGCGTAAACACACACCATCTTCCGTCAACACACAATACATCATGGTAAATAGTGCCTTAGTTTAGCAGAGAGGAAAGTGTAGTACATGCTTCAAAAGGGCAGCTGATAAGGAACATGTTTTAGCAAGCTAGCTCCACTAGGCCAACGCTGTGGCCAGCACAACAGATTCCCCAGCAGAAATGTTTGGCAGTAATTCTCCATTGCAAGGCTTTACGCCAAGGCTTTTACCCTTTATAGTTTGTCTTCAAGTCAGAGAAGCACAGACACACAAACACGTGTGAGCGCTCAAGAATTCAACTTAATTAACCAGGCGCTTAACAGTAGTGATATTAAAGGGGCCCAGGTGATGAATGAGCACGAGAGGCTGTTTGCCCTAAAAGTTAGCTACACACGGCTACTGCAGCTAGCTCGCTAACTTAGCGACAACTTACTAATTTTAGGTCGAGCACTCCATCCTTCGCCTCTTGCAGCAAAGTCACAAATTTGGTTGTGAGAAGTCCGAGGCTCTTCTCGTGTCGACTGGGCGTCTGAAGTTGCAACCCGTCGTTCATGTTTCCTGCTTCAGTTCGACTGATGTCCAAATCCATTGACGTGCGGCTGTCCAAATGGAGTGCAGGTTCGGCTCGTGCAGCCCCGCTGTTCCGCTCGGCGGAACGCAGTAGGGTGCAAAGTGATCCGCAGTCACCGGGATGCTGTGCAGTGGTTAAGGTAATCCGTGCACACCGCGGGGTGGAATCAGTCCGGTTCGTGGGCCTGGTTTCTAAGTCTCGTTGGCCTACGACCACCAGTGACCACCCCGATAGCAGAGCCGAGGAACACTTCGCTACAGTGACTGAGTGAGCCGTTGGACGCGCTTTGCATGATGGGTGGTTTGGAGCGCAAGGGAGCGTCTGTAATAAGCAAGTGTTACTCATGTAACCGAAAACCAAAAAGAGGATTCCAGTTTCACAAGGATGTAGTGGTGGTTAAACGTCTCCATGTTCTTACAGAAAACATATATGAAACAATAATTATATTATGTACTGCAACGGTGTTTGTGTTCAATAAATGCAGTACTTAGGACGACTTTTATTAGTATGGGTATTAGGGTACATTGTTAAATCTTACAAATCTTAATAATATGATATGAATGACTTCGAAACAAAAAGTGTGATGACCTTCAGCATGGAAGTCAATTAACTGTAGGATTTTACTAAATCAGCAGAGATCTACTACTTAAGTGAGAATAGAGCTCCTGGGTAAACAGATAACGTTGTAATGTTTTAAATTTCCCACTGCCTGACCGACATTTTTTTCACAGACAGTAAAGTTTTTTTTTCAGCATGTGCTTTAAATCAAACTTCCGGTTCACGCGAGCCTCGTCTCTATTTTCAACCAATGAGGAACCAGTACGGTAAGGGAACGTCACACAATTGTGAAGAAGGTTTTGAGAATATAAAAAGTCTCCGGGTCGTACGTGAAGGGAATATGCATGTCTTGGTGGTGTCCCTTAACAATATTTTGTAACGTAACGATGACCTTTATTCTGCTTTACAGCGTAATCTCCATTGTTCATGCAGTCTGTTGTCGGTGGTCTTGTCATCATCCCTGATTATGGAGAACAGTGTAAAAATCACACTGCTGGACTAGCCCACAAAATGTATCCATGTTGACACGAAAGCATCACCATGGCAGCACAATGAGAGGTGGGGAGGGTGGCGAAGGCAGAGGAGTGTGGACGCTCTGTCCCCTTTGCTATAGTGACCCAGTCCAGTGGCAGACCACAATGTCCCCGCATTCACGGGGGCGGGGGGCGGCACAGAGAGGGCAGACAGTTGGGAGTTAGATAGGATGGGGGTGTAAGATGGGCCAGGGGGAGTAGGGAGGGGCAGACAGAGGAGGGCAAAGGTCGGGTGTGAGACAGAGACGAGAACAGAGAAGGAAGACTTGAGAGATGGCATCGCTTATATTCGGGTCACATGACTCGCATTCACACATCCTCGACCCCTCCACACACACACACACACACCATTCACACATCTTCGACCCCTCCACAGGGAGGCGGCCAGGATTCCGTTGTATAGGGGACAGCGTCGCCGGGTCTCACCCACACGCACACACACACACACACACACACACTCCACAGCTATATGCCATGAATGTATAAACACTTCCATCCCTTTAACCATGCCACACTTGTGCGCGCGCGCACACACACACACATACACACACAGATCTATGGTGTGTGTGTGTGTGTGTGGGTACCTGGGGTGGAAGTGACACTGAGAAATAAAATGGTGAAATGTACCAGCCACTCAACAGCAAATTATTATGTTGTGTACCAACACCAGAAGTGCCATTTTTTCAGTGTTTAGGGCTTCAGTTAGTTCTCCATCATGATGGTTTTCCCTTGTCCGCGTGAGAGGACAGCCACAAACTAGGGGCAGGCCGGAGAGTGAGGAGGCCAGGCCCGACTCAGCCTGTGGAGGCCTAAAGCACCCACTGGACTCAGCCTCTGTGCACCTAAAGCACCAACCTCCACCTTAAGTAGTCTGGGTGCTGCACTCAGCCTGCGTAGGCCTGAAGCACACACATCCTCCTCAAGTAGTCTGGGTGCTGCACCATCACATCCGCCTTAAGTAGTCTGGGTGCTGGACTCAGCCTGCATAGGACAGAAGCACACACATCCACCTCACATAGTCACAGTGCTGGACCAGAAAGCAAAGCCAGAGAGGAGAAACAAAGTCCCCTGAGTGGCTGGCTTATAGCAATGCATTCTGGGCTTGAAATAGTGACATTTTGGACAATCTTGTCCGAATGTCACCGTAACATATGGGTGGGTATGGTGACGTTTGGATGAGGCTGTCCAAAAATGTCACTATTTGAAGTCCAGAATGCATTGCTGTAAGCCAAACAGTCACTCGAAACAAGGCCAGTAATGAGCACAGACTCAGCCTTGGGACCTCAGAACCACACATGATATATTGTATCACGGCCACAGCTACACAACACTTTTCTAGCTTGGTAAACCAGCCCCTCGTGCTTCATTTCATTTTGTACAGGGGGCCCGGCGCTGCTTTCACTGACACTGCTGTATTAGGCAGACTTTTTAACCTAGCTAATCTTCGAACAGAGGGAGTGTTCGTGAGCGATGACGTTGACTTTGTGTGCTACATTTGAATTCTAGTGTGTAGGCAGGCTAATTGCATACATGTAATCAGACATTAGTGATTGGATTAAGGCAGAGCCACTGTTTTAAACCAGCAGAGTCCACACCTCCAGGAAGAAACTTTCTAAATACAGCACTGCCAGACCCTCTGTACAAAATGAAATGAAGCATGAGGGGCTGGTTTACCAGGCTACAGCACTGCCAGACCCTCTGTGCTAAATGAAATGAAGCATGAGGGGCTGCTTTTCCAGGCTACAGCACTGCCAGACCCTCTGTGCTAAATGAAATGAAGCATGAGGGGCTGGTTTACAGGCTAGCGCTTTCCATCCTCACACACATCAGCGCTCATTCTGACAGCAGATTTTGATTTAGTTTCCCATACCCATGCATTCCATGAGTGGCTCCTCACACACACACACACACACAAAATTGATTTTGGAGCTGGACAGAGGTGGGGTGGGTCCTGGTTGGGTGAGCAACGCGTCGGACACAAGAGAGCAGCTCATGATGAGGCACTGGTGTGTGTGTGTGTGTGTGTGGGGGGGGGGGGGGGGGGGGATGGTTGTATTGTTCGTCACACAATGCCTCAACGGCTGAGAGGATCCCCCTTTGCAGGTGGTCCCAGTGTCAGCCACGTACACACACACAAACACATATGCACTTACACACACAAACACGTACGCACTCACACACACTTAATAATGGTTTTACATACCAATCATCAAAAACAACACCACCATGGTCATATTATTCAGTTTTCAAACTTTATTTGAGCAAGTGTCCATGTAGAGGTAACCTCCCCAGGGCGCATATACAAAAACACCATCACCATAACAACAGCATCATTTTATACCATCACACATTACACTATTTTATACACATAATGCATTTACAATACACGTCACATTTACAATACACCATTTTACACACATCATGCATTTACAATACACCATTTCGTCATAGTCTCTATGGAAACTAAATAACATTTTCAGTAAGTATTTATCACATTTGTATAGTACATTTCAAAGTCCCCAAGGTCAATGCTGCACACGCGCACACACACACAGTTCTGTAAATAAAAGGTGTCGTACTTCAGGTCCTCAGGTCAGTGGAGCGATCCCCAGCAGCAGCCTAGAAACGAGTGGGGAACAGAGGAGAGGGGAGAAGAAGAGAGGAGAGAGGGAGAGAGGAGGAGAAGGGTATATCAGGATGTTTCATCAGAAAAATGAGCCAGCCGTCACTACAGTATTAACCAACACCACATCTGTGTTATATGTTAAATGCTGACTGTGTGTGTGTTTCTCCACTTATAGGGTGCAACTGGCTCTGGTATGAGGATGTGTGTGTGTGTGTGTGTGTGTGTGTGTGTGTCTCCACTCATAGGGTGCAGCTATGGGAGGAGCTGGCCCTGGTATGAGGGGGGAGTGTGTGTGTGTGTGTGTGTGTGTGTGTCTCCACTCATAGGGTGCAGCTATGGGAGGAGCTGGCCCTGGTATGAGGGGGGAGTGTGTGTGTGTGTGTGTGTGTGTGTCTCCACTCATAGGGTGCAGCTATGGGAGGAGCTGGCCCTGGTATGAGGGGGAGGAATGCTGTAGCACTAGAGCGTAACCCGAGAAGTCACACAGACACAAGGGCTTAAACCTAGTGCACCTCTTTTAGTGTCCCTGTCATATAAATGTACATACACACACACACACACACACACACACACACAAGGGCTTAAACCTAGTACATGTCTCTGTGTCCCTCTCTCACACATACAGTAAACATAACCCAGTTTTTAAATCACAGGTACATCACATAAGACTGGGCTGATGATCTGATGTTAGAGGTTCTCTAATCAATTCCCATTCAACTTGCATAACAAGCCATACAGTAACTTTCACATTCGCTGCATGAAACCAGCAGTGATACAAGAAGACTATTAAAGTTTGCCGTTATCAGTTTAACTTCATCAACCTTCATTCTGATTAGCGTCTGATAATAGTTGGGGCATTCGTATCTGAAGATTGTTTAATTAGGCGACACCGTCAGGCCATGGCCTGAAAATGGAGTAGGCCTACGCGCATGGTGAGAAAGCAAAACTTCAAGCACTGCTACCACGTGGTCGTGCCCAAGGCTAATTAGAATAACACTTTTTTCGGGATATTCAATACCATACTAAGCTGTACAAAATGTTAACGATTAACCCACACACACATTTGATACGCATCTGTTCTATGGCATGGTAAAACAAACGTAGCCTATAAAGTTACATCCTAACAACATGATCTGGCCCAGTCCCGTTACACAGTTTCATAGTATTCGAATAATAAAAAAAACTGTCCCGATAATTACCTTATCTTACAGATTTGCGTGGCGTTGATGCCGCTTCCTTAAGGCAATAACTGCATATAACTTTGCTATTCATGCTTTTAAAAGGCTGCACTATCACCATCTGCAGACAGTTCCTCTACCTCTTCTCTATCTCGGCTGCGTGTGTGTGTGAATGGTGGCCACTGGTAAAATGTTCAGTGACTTTCTCTTCTTCATTCTGGTGGTCGGCACACACCTTATGGTGCAATACCGCCACCGTGTGAATGGGAGTATAAGTCTACACCATATGTTTGTAATGTACTAAGTGTGAATACGAATAACAGCATACAGCACATATACCAATCGAAGTAGTAAGTTTAATAATATGTCAATGATATTTACAGTCGATACACAGTAGCGTACAATCATGTTAACACGAAACAAAAGCATCTGGTTACATGAGCACACTGAAATTCTATTTGGCAGGACCATTCAGTGCAGCTGTGCATATACATCTAATTCATTTAGGGGCACAGATGTCATTATATGCCTCTAAATGCATTATGGAAGATACATGTAAAGGATATAACTTGTATCAATAACTGTACCAACTGTTTCAATAAAAGTATTAAAATGCCATTACACTTACATATGTACAAAAAGCACAACATCTAGAAGAGGACAGCAGTTAGTTTCAGTGTGGCTCCAACTGCCATTACAATTAGCCTGGCTCTTTTGTGTGTGTGTGTGTGTGTGTGTTGGAGTGCCATCCCTACAGCCGAGAATGTGCTCTGACTGCCATTCCAACGAGCCTGGCTCTTTGGCGTTGTGGTCAGGGTGCGTGTTTGGTACCCTCGAATTCGGGTGGGGTGACTTCTCTTTGCTCCAGAGGCCATCTACATCAGGTGCTACACCTTCTCAATGAACAGAGATGAAAGACCCCATCATCTCCTGAGAATCTACAGCAAGCTTCTGTCACATGACCGTCCAGACCCATCTGGGTCTACAGACTTACTATGAACACCTGTGGTCATGTGACTAACTCTCCTCACACAGGGAACACGCACAGCAGTGGCAGCACAAAAGCTTTGTGTATTTTATGTAGCAGTCAGTTTTGGTAATTAAAATCCTTGCTTTACCACCCAGTCTTGGTGAATTGTTTTGTTTATTTTGTAATAAAATGTGTAAATCACAAGTTTAAATTATACTCATGTGTCAAAAAAATAGACTTAGAACTTTAAGAGGTGCATATTTAGTAGTGTCTGTGTGTGTTTCCATCCATTGTATTATAACAATGTCTACTTAGGAAGGCTGTAGTATATTCTGCAGCCTTAACCACCAAATCAAAAGCAGACACCTGTCATATACTATACATAGCAGTCTGACTAGAAACACTGACAGATTATTCCATCCCAGTCATAACTCCATATAATCCTTACAGAGTTAAGAGAAATGACTTTTTTTATCAGTGAGATAGTGCTGTCATTAGACAGACAGACTGCACTTTACCCAGCTATTAGTAAACACACACACACGCCACCTCAACATTTATTTCTGTTAAATTACATTACATTACACTTAGCTGACGCTCTTATCCAGAGCAACTTAGAGATACTTACAGGGTTTCAGTTACAGTCCCTGGAGCAGTGTGGGGTTAGATGCCTTGCTCAAGGGCATCTCAACTATGGGTAGGGTGGGATTTGAACCAGCGACCTTCCATTTGCAAGACCAACTCCCTAACCACTAGGCCACAGCTACTAAATACTGTAGTAAAAGATCATGTTTCACTCAGTCTGTGTACAGTAAATATCTAGTTTACAGTCTGGATTTCTGCGGACAGCAGAGATCTCCTTCACTCCTGAGACTCCTGGTTTAAAACTGAGATCCAGGTGTGAGGGGTTTAATGTCAAAGCTGAAGTCAGAGCAGCACAGCCCTCTTCTGTTATACTGCAGTCACTAAGCCTGTAGAGAGAGAGAGAACAGGACACTCAGTAACACAGAGAAACATACACATTCATTACAAACACACACACACACACACACACACACACACACACACACACACACACACACGTGGTAAAAATAATACTCGGGACAGGCATCTCAAAGAACCCCCACGTGTTCCAGGTAACAAGTCTGAATTCATACAGAATGCATCTTGACTTTATACTCCTTTCCCCCACCCACATTCAATGGAGTAAATTTCCAGCTGCCATTTGGTGTTTGTCTGCTTTGTCGCATCCTGAAGTTAAGCATGGTCACTTGCAAAATATGCAAGTCTGTCCTCAAATACAACAAAAACACAAGTGCTATGCACACCCCCCTGACAAGGCACGCGCTAACAGCCTAAATCCTCACGTCAGCATCTATTTGTGGAGCGCAGTGCAGCTTTGATAAACTTAGTCATTCATTTTATTCTAGGTGAGGGTCTGCAAAGAGATTATGTGGATGATGGTGAGGGAGAACCAGTAAATGGGAAAAAGCCAGGCTCGAGCAGGATTTTGAAAAACAGTTCGGCCCTCACTATCAAAGTGGAAGAAGAGCGGGGCATTATTCCACTGCAGACAAAGAGGTCCATGATTATTTGCGAACACTGCAAATTCCCACCATGCACAACCTGCTGCAGTGGTGGCCCCAGAACGTGGACAGATTCCCCCGTTTGGCCAAGTTGCGCAAACGTTACCTGGCTGTGCCAGCGACAAGCACACCGAGCGAGAGGATTTGTTCACTGGCTGGAAATACCATCACGCGATAGCGGGGGAGCCTGCACCCAGCTCACGTCCATGCGCTTGTGTTCTTGCGCGCAAACCAGGATCGAATAACAAAACCTGTGACTGAAACTGTGACTGAGCAGGCCTGTGGTGATGACTAGGCTTGCAGGACTGATCTGAGCAGGCCTGTGGTGGTGACTAGGCTTGCAGGACTGATGTGAACAGGCCTGTGGTGATGACTAGGCTTGCAGGACTGATGTGAGCAGGCCTGTGGTGGTGACTAGGCTTGCAGGACTGATGTGAGCAGGCCTGTGGTGATGACTAGGCTTGCAGGACTGATGTGAACAGGCCTGTGGTGATGACTTGCAGGACTGATGTGAGCAGGCCTGTGGTGATGACTAGGCTTGCAGGACTGATGTGAGCAGGCCTGTGGTGATGACTAGGCTTGCAGGACTGATGTGAGCAGGCCTGTGGTGATGACTAGGCTTGCAGGACTGATGTGAACAGGTCTGTGGTGATGGCTAGGCTTGCAGGACTGATGTGAACAGGCCTGTGGTGATGGCTAGGCTTGCAGTCCTAGTCCTCCTACTGGTCTGGTGGCGTGGGTGTGCCAGTCTTAGTCCTCCTACTGGTCTGGTGGCAGACAGGAGATGGATGAGCGAGTCGAGTCTGTCATTCCTCTCTGTCCACCTTCACAGCCAGATCACACGCTTGGAGTACTCCATCACCACAGACACACACACACATACACACACACACACTGTCACAGCCTGGACTTCAGCCTCACAATGATGCAGCTGTCTGAGGCCACACACATACACACACACACACAGAAGTACCCACACACACACGTGCACGTACTGTATACACACCAGGGGTGGAAACTGCAACTTCTACAGAGGCACCATAGAGAGCATCCTCACCAGCCTTCTACAGAGGCACCATAGAGAGCATCCTCACCAGCCTTCTACAGAGGCACCATAGAGAGCATCCTCACCAGCCTTCTACAGAGTCACCATAGAGAGCATCCTCACCAGCCTTCTACAGAGGCACCATAGAGAGCATCCTCACCAGCCTTCTACAGAGGCACCATAGAGAGCATCCTCAGCAGCCTTCCACAGAGGCACCATAGAGAGCATCCTCACCAGCCTTCTACAGAGGCACCATAGAGAGCATCCTCAGCAGCCTTCCACAGAGGCACCATAGAGAGCATCCTCAGCAGCCTTCTACAGAGGCACCATAGAGAGCATCCTCACCAGCTGCATCACTGTGTGCTATGGCACCTGCACCGCGTCCTGCCGAAAAAAGCTACACAGAGTAGTGAGAGCAGCTGAGAGGATCGTGGGTGTCTCTCTTCCCTCCCTGCAGGACATATACCACACCCGCCTCACCCGCAAAGCCCTCTGCATTGCGGGCGATCCCACCCTTCCATCCAACAGCCTCTTCAGTCTGCTGCCATCAGGAAGGAGACTGAGGAGCCTCCGGGCCAGGACCAGCAGACTGAAAGACAGCTTTATCCACCAAGCTGTCAGGATGCTAAACTCTCTCCCTGCCCTGCCCTCCCTCCCCCATCTGACCCCCACACACACCACTTCCTACTTCCCTCTCCCAGTGCCCTGCACCCCCCCCCCCCACCCCCAATCTGACCCCCACACACACCACTTCCTACTTCCCTCTCCCAGTGCCCTGCACCCCCCCCCCCCCACCCCCAATCTGACCCCCACACACACCACTTCCTACTTCCCTCTCCCAGTGCCCTGCACCCCCCCCCCCCCAATCTCACCCCCACACACACCACTTCCTACCCTCTCCCAGTGCCTTCTCTCTCCCCCACACCAAGGACACATCTCTCTCCTCCACACCAAAGACACACCTCTGTCCTCCACACCAAAGACACACCTTTGTCCTCCACACCAAGGACACACCTCTGTCCTCCACACCAAGGACACACCTCTCTCCTCCACACCAAGGACACATCTCTCTCCCCCACACCAAGGACACACCTCTCTCCTCCACACCAAGGACACACCTCTGTCCTCCACACCAAGGACACATCTCTCTCCCCCACACCAAGGACACATCTCTCTCCCCCACACCAAGGACACATCTCTCTCCTCCACACCAAGGACACATCTCTCTCCCCCACACCAAGGACACATCTCTCTCCCCCACACCAAGGACACATCTCTCTCCTCCACACCAAGGACACATCTCTCTCCTCCACACCAAGGACACACCTCTCTCCTCCACACCAAGGACACATCTCTCTCCTCCACACCAAGGACACATCTCTCTCCTCCACACCAAGGACACACCTCTCTCCTCCACACCAAGGACACATCTCTGTCCTCCACACCAAGGACACATCTCTCTCCTCCACACCAAGGACACACCTCTCTCCTCCACACCAAGGACACATCTCTCTCCTCCACACCAAGGACACATCTCTCTCCTCCACACCACAGGCACATCTCTCTCCTCCACACCAAGGACACATCTCTGTCCTCCACACCAAGGACACATCTCTCTCCTCCACACCAAGGACACACCTCTGTCCTCCACACCAAAGACACATCTCTCTACTGAGGAACTTTTTTCCCCCCACTACTCCACAGACATTTCAATGCACACTTATCTTTTGCACTACAACCAATGACACCACTGCTTAAATGGCACCATTTGAGCTTTACTACACTAAACACTGTGTTTTTACTTATTTGTATTATATACAAGCCTACTGTACTTTTTGTTGTGTTTATATTATTATGTCTTATGTTGTCATGTCTTCCTGTCTTGTTAATAAAGATGTTTAATGTACACTGTGGGTCTAGGGAGCATTGCAATTTCAAATTCTGTGTGTGGAACCTGTACATATGATTTTTTGACAATAAAGCTGACTTTGACTTTTTTTGACTTTGACTTTAACTTTACAAAATGTCAGCCATTGACAACAGCCCCTCGACATTATTTTCAGGGAAGGGAAAGTATGCCATGTCATGTCATGGGCTAGCGGTTAAGAAGTTGGCCTTGCAGCCCAAAGGTGACTGGGTCAATTCCCCATCCTGATTGGGGGGGGTCATTGAGGTACTGCACTGAGGTACTGTGAGCCTGTGTGATTGGTTAAATACAGAGGTTAAATCTGAGGTACTGCGAGCCTGTGTGATTGGTTAAATACAGAGGTTAAATCTGACGTACTGCACTGAGGTACTGTGAGCCTGTGGGATTGGTTAAATACAGAGGTTAAATCTCGTTGTGTGCTGTATGATCACAATGCCAAAGGGGAATCACTGTGATCATGTTCTATGAGGGCCATATAGACCCTACTGTGATCATGTTCTATGAGGGCCATATAGACCCTACTGTGATCATGTTCTATGAGGGCCATATAGACCCTACTGTGATCATGTTCTATGAGGGCCATATAGACCCTACTGTGATCATGTTCTATGAGGGCCATATAGACCCTACTGTGATCATGTTCTATGAGGACCATATAGACCCTACTGTGATCATGTTCTATGAGGGCCATATAGACCCTACTGATAAGTTCTATGAGTGCCCCTTGTCAGTCCAAGATCCAGCAAGGGAGAATCAGTGAACTGCGCTCTCACCCTCTGTGAGCTGTATCACCCTCATCTGCACCTTAAGTGCCCTTAAACAAGGGCATCTAACTCTTAACTGCCCACCAATGTGAGCATGACTGTGTGGGTGGCGATGGTCTAGTGGTAGCACTGGTGCTCCCCACCCTCAAGTTTCTTGGTTCGAATCCCAACAGGTCCTCAATCATGTCAGTAGTGAAATGCAGGTGTGAAAGAAAGTGGTGCAGTGGTACTGCTTTGCACACATGTGGTCGTGTGTTCAATACGCAGCACCACCAAAGAGGTGTCATGGTGTAAACCTGTTTGTGTTTTTCTCAGTCATGGTGTCACCACTGTTCAGGATTTGTAATAAATGAAGGAGACAAAAGACCTGAGAGGAGGAGATGGTGCAGTGGTAGCATCAAGGATCCTCATCCTGAGGGTTGCGAGTTTGAATCCCAGCGTTGCCACTGAGCTCTGTTGCTTTCACTCTGACTTGTCTGTTTTTCCTGCCAAGTGAACGCTCCAGAGAGGGTAAGGATGAATGAGGGATGCAAACAGACATTAACTAGAGGAGGCGATGGTGCAGTGGAAGCATCAGGAGATCCCATCCTCAGGATTGACGGTTCGATTCCCACCACATCCAGATGGTGTGGACTGGTGGCGATGGCTGTGGACTAGAAGAGATGGATGGATGGCTGAAAGGTGAGCATGACCCAGGACAGGAATCCCCAAGGAGAGAGAGAAAGGGGGGTGTGATTGGCCCCCCGAGAAAATCCAGCAGAGACGCAGGGGGTTATACATTTCTTCACAACCTTGAAAAACTTAAACACCAGTCACAGGTATTTACACCTCATTTCCCTCCCCTTCCTCTTCCTAGCCTCCCTAGACAGACAGATTTCTTTTCTTTTTTTTTTTTTGGTCTCTCGTGGTTCGAGGCTGCGACCCATGATTCGGCACAATAAGGAAATTGGTTTGGAGCTTTATTGCCCATCACTAGCACCAGATGTGCACTGAGGTCATTTTGACGTCACTTTTGTGCGCGCACCACTGCGCGCGGTGAGTATATCCAGGCCTTAACCCCTCAATATAGCACTTTGTTTCAGCTACGACCAAATCTACAACTTCGCTACTAAAAAAAGAAGACAAAAACTCATGTAGCTCAGTAGAGCTCCAGATTCTATGAGGACCAGGCCGTGGGTTGGTCTCATTAAAAGGAGCCCTCCCATCAGACCTCTTCCTCTCCTCCTCAATGGCCACCATCTCGCCCGTCACATCCATCCACTCCCGCAAGGCTTCTCCCTCACCTCCACAGACGGTGAGGTTATCCTCCCCCTCCCCCTCCTCCACTGGGACAGACACAACATCCAACTCGTCTTCCAGAAACCCAAAAAACTCCTCTTCGCTGTTAGCGTGGTAAACCAGCCCCTCGTACTTCATTTCATTGAAATGAAGTGCGAGGGGCGGGTTTACCAGGCTACTTCGCTGTCACTGTCCCAGTTAAACACAAAACTGCTTTCCATTATGAAGTCGCTCTCTATATCTCTCTGATCAACCGATTGCTCTGTTAGCTAGTTAGTGCCTATTAGCTTCAGCAAACTTTTTTTTAATGAATGAACAACGTATTTAGCATATTTGAAAATTTTACCCAATCACGATCAATGTATGCTATGTTTACCATCATAACAACTTCCCATTTTCACATTACATGACGGACCACGAGTAATTACTAGGCGTTGATCTCTTGATGTAAAGTACAGACAATGACATGAAGAAAAAAAGACAATTGAAAAAAGCATGCAAGACCTTGCAAAGATATTAGAGTATTACAGTGGACTTACTGAAGACTGAGGTGGGGTCAGCTACTGTATGTTTGGACTCTTTAATTACAATTATATACCAGAATACAGTACCACATATACCAATCAAAATATGTTTCATGAAATCTCAATGATATTTACAGTCCATACATAAAAGTGTACAATCATGTTAAAACAAAAGCATCTTACAATCTGGTTACATGAACACATTAAAACTCCCCTTGGCAGGCCCATTCACTGCAGCTGTGCATATAACAATACATCTGATTAATTTAAGGGGTACAAATATAAGTATATGCCCCTAAATGTATTACCAAAGAATAATATAAAACACAAGAAGATAGTGAAAATAAGTATTTAACTACAATAAAAGAATTCAAATGACATAAAACTTCCACATGTTGAAAAAGCACAACATCTAGAAGAAGACAGCTGTTAGTTTCAATATGATGTGAGGGAGGCTGTGATGGAGTGCCATCATTATGGTTCAGGATGTGCTCTGGGTTCCATACCATGTGTGTGTGTGTGTGTGCGTGTGTGATGGAGTGGCATCACTATGGTGGAGGATGTGCTCTGGCTACCATGGTGTGTGTGTGTGTGTGTGTGTGTGTGTGTGTGTGTGTGTGATGGAGTGGCATCACTATGGTGGAGGATGTGCTCTGACTACCGTGTGTGTGTGTGTGTGTGTGTGTGTGTGTGTGTGTGTGTGTGTGTGTGTGTGTGTGTGTTTATGTGATGGAGTGCCATCACTATGGTTCAGGATATGCTCTGACTGCCATTGCAACGAGCCTGGTTCTTTTGTGTGTGTGTGTGTGTGTGTGTGTGTGTGTGTGTGTGTGTGTGTGTGTGTGTGTGTGTGTGTGTGTGAGTGATGGAGTACCATCACTATGGCTGAGTATGTGCTCTTTATCGTTATAAGCGCATTTATTGATAAACAACACTCGGAGCGTTTCTTCGGGCGCGGAACACATTTTAGGTCAGGGGTGCTGCATATTTGAGTCATGGATTTCTTCC
>CM050202.1:2438837-2493837 GCA_027475355.1 Coilia nasus
GTATACGGAGGCTTATAACTAGGCTAACTGCATACGTCACAAACACACGTTAGCGATTAGGTAAGGCAGTAGTGCTTCTGGAATCTGGAAATAGAAAGTAGTAATAATGAATAAACTTCAGCAGAGTCTACACCTTCAGAAAGAAAATGTTTCTCGATACAGCACAGCCAGACCCTCTGTACAAAATGAAGTGCAGTATGAGGGGCTGATAACGCTATTGTATGCCTTCATTTAGTGTACGTATCCTTTTCTG
The DNA here is from genome assembly GCA_027475355.1 of Coilia nasus. Classification (NCBI taxonomy): domain Eukaryota; kingdom Metazoa; phylum Chordata; class Actinopteri; order Clupeiformes; family Engraulidae; genus Coilia; species Coilia nasus. Next base: position 2,439,091 of record CM050202.1, read on the forward strand.
TTAAAATTAAAATAAGGTAAACTGTTACATTGTGTTCTCCATTAAGGATATACAGGTGATGTCTGCTCTAACATTACACTCATGCTTTTCTGCTTGTGTTACATCATAAATAAACACAAAAACCTTCCCATATATCACACATATAGAACACACATTAAATCACTAACTTGAGTTTCTTGAGTCTGCAGTGTGAATCCTCCAGTAGAGCACAGAACTGCTTCACTCCTGAGTCTCCTGGTATCTTCTCACTGAGGTCCAGCTCTGTCAGGAGTAAGGGGTTTGTACCCAGAACTGAAGTCAGATACGCACAGGCTTTCTCTGCAGCATCACTCTTCAACAACCTACAGAGAGAGTTAGAAGAAATTTACTGATTATTGATTGTCTTTTGATTGATTGACTGGTCCTTAGGATCTGAGGTCTCTCAGTTTTAATCAGAATGATAAAGTGGATCCTAAAATAACAGATGCCCAGGGTAGAAATTTAGAAAAATGTACATTGAAGTAGCAGGACACAGATATGCAGTATTTAGATATCATGACCGCTGCTAGCAAAGCTAGCAAAAGTGGTCATATTGGTGTGGCCGCAAGTTTTTTTCCTTTTTTTCCACAGAATTTTCGTCAATGACTGACATATTTTGTGTAGTTCCCACCTTCTCATACACAATCAGCACAAAGACCTCTAAAAGCACAGCACATGCCATAAAGTTTGGCCCATAAGGGGTGCTGTAGTTGTACAAAATCTAATTTTTCTTATCCCTTTCACAAATCACTCCTACACACTACACAGATACAATGTCATCTATTCAAAACCCACATCCATGCCACTTCCAATCATTTCCACACAAATTCTCACCTCACAACACTGCCCTACCACACACTCATCATACCAACAGTTCCCACATTTCAATACACTGCGGCGGTCATACCATGTACCGCTATGCGGTACATCTAGTTGATCTTGTTTCTTCTAAAATAATAGATTTATCCTGCACTATTGTCCTTTTATCAAACAAACTGTAGCACTGGAAGCTGAACTGAACAGAAACATTGAGATTTTTTGTTTTATTAATACTAATATTAATATCATTAATAGATGCACTGTGAAATGTTCTTACCTCAGTCTCTTGAGTTTACAGTCAGGATCCTTTAGTAACTCACAGAGGAGTTCCACTCCAGAGTCTCCAGGGTCGTTTCCTCTCAGATCCAGCTCCTCCAGGTGTGAGGGGTTTGATTGGAGAGCTGAGGCCAGAGCAGCATATCCTTCTCCTGTTACACCACAGTCTGACAGCCTGGAGAGATGGCAAAGGTCTGCTGTCAGATGTTGTTCATTTTCATTATTATACTGCTTATCAAAGTGTCACTGAACTGAATGGGCTATTCTCATATTCATAGGTCTGATATTTCTGTACAACAGAGGCTGCTATGTATAACAGACCACTGCTCTGGGGTACAGCAGGTTCCTGTAGACCAGGGGTCTCAAACTTAAATTGCACAGCTAGCAACGCCACTGAGCAGAACAGCAGCTACATATGTTCTCAGGGATTTACTTTTTTATTTCAGTAGAATATTTCTGTAGGCGATAATGATTTGCTAAGTTGGTTCATTTTTATTTAGTGTTAATGCAAGAAAAAAGCTGCACTAAATGTTGAGTGCAAATATGTAATATGCTATAGACTGTTGGTTTTTTTTTTGTAAATATGCAGGAACTGAAAATAAACGAAATAAGTGTTCAGCAATATTACACATCATTTATTTGTTTGCTTGAATGTTGGTGTGACCCTTCTGTGAGTTGATGTCATCAGTGTCCCTTTGAGTTTGAGACCCCTGCACTTGTGGTACATTACCCCCCATACATCCTTCTTATGCCCTGAAATTACTACTAAGCAGCATGTATAAAATGCATCCTGTTTTTAAATGAATGAATACTGAGCTCCTCAGATTGCTGTAGACTGAGGACATGAATTGGAATAAGTATTTTACTGAAATTATGTAATGGGTCCAATGATGTCAATTAGCTTTCATCACTGAAAACAAGAATCTTTACATAATTCAGGAATTTTACACTGACCGTATGCATGACATACTGTTTACCAGTTTTCAATATCCAAATGTTTTATTGAAGTATATACTGTCAAGAAATAGAGGTGTGTTTTAACTCAAAGTACTTCAGTATGAAAATGTCTAACCTCAGTGTCTCCAGTGCACAGTTTGGGTTCTTCAGTCCATTACACAGTTTTTGGACTCCGATATCTCCAATGGGGTTGTGACTCAGATCCAGTTTTCTGAGCTTTGATGCTTCTTTGCAGAGGACGGACGCTAGTGTTGTACAACTCTGTTCAGTGAGCCTACAGCTATCGAGCCTGAAGGAGAAAACAGCAACATTCACACACAAAGGCACAACCATTATGACACACACACACTCACACACTCTTTTCTGTGCCTGCCTGACTCCCCTGCCCTTGGCTTCGACCCCGGTCCGTCCCTGGTTCTCCCTGGTTCTCCTGCGCTCCGTTGCCGACTCCTGCCTGCCTGACTCCCCTGCCCTTGGCTTAGACCCCGGTCCGTCCCTGGCTCTCCCTGGTCCTTCAGCCCACTGGTATCGACTCCTGATTGTCCTCTACTCTGCTCTGCTCTGCTGCCCCTGGTTTCGACTCCGGACTGCCCTTGACTCTGCTCGGCTCTCCTGCCCCCCGGGGTCGACCACAGCGCGTCCACAACTCTGCTCGTTTCGTCAGGGACCCGGCCACGGGTCTCTCCCTGTCCGTCTACCTGTGTGCCTCGGCGAGTGACTCGTCTGTGACTTTCCTGCCCTACCGGGCTATTGACTTTTCCCCCCTTTCCCCGAATCCCTTAATAAAAGGTCTTTTGTGAACTGTCGCTATTGGGTCCGTATCCGTCTGTCTGATTCCCGTGACAAAAAGATGCACACACACACACAAACATTATTATGACACACACAGGAAACTGAGTAACACAGGAACCACATATGTGTATTACACACAGACACACAGACACAGACACACACACACACACACACACACATCCTTCTTATGCCATGAAATTACTACTAAGCAGCATGTATAAAATGCATCCTGTTTTTAAATGAATGAATACTGAGCTCCTCAGATTGCTGTAGACTAAGGACATGAATTGGAATAAGTATTTTACTGAAATTATGTAATGGGTCCAATGATGTCAATTAGCTTTAATCACTGAAAACATGAATCTTTACATGTTTACCGTAAAATACCTAATAATAGCCGAGTTCCAATCAATCGCCGGATTCCCTTTAATTGCCGGGTGCAGGTGTAAATTTTGATAAATAAAGGCCGGTTCCAAATAAATGCCGCGTGTAATTCATAAAAAAATCAAGGAAAAAGACGTGACCACTGTAGCTGCACGTTGTTCTTTTTCGCCCGTTTTGTTTACTGTTCACATAGCTGTGGTTTCTTTCAGTAAGTCTTTACTACACAATCAGGGGAGATTCTTTCAGGTCGTGTTATCAAAAGAGTTTTGTTGTAAGCCATCATTGCAATAACCTTTCATTCATATAGCAATGTTACGAGGGGTGCAGGGAGGGCCTACAGGTGTACCAGCTTGACTGGTGCTCCGGTTTAACTGGTGATTTATTCATGTTTCGCTGAATATTCATCACGCCCCTGCCGGGCTACAACTAGCCTCCGCCCCCGGATCTCCATATGCATGAAGCCTGTGCCTGAGACAACGGTAGAAAGTTTCGCCGAATAAAGAGTATTTCGGCAATAAAAGTGTAGAATGACTACACTAGTCTCATCCACAAACAATAAAAACATGCTGCATGAACAGTAACAAAATTCACACACATTTAAAAGTGGTTTACGGGAGGGGGTTCGAACCAAAGAGTTCACGACAGCCATTGGTGCTAGTTTGAGTTCCATCCTACTACGCCACGAATCGCTGGAATTGTTGTCTCTCTGACTGGTACATATCTAACATTGACCTCATTTGACACCAGTTAACATAGGTGAAAACATAGACGCCCATGTTAACTGGTGATATCACAAGTAAATAAGGAAACGCTGCTCATTCAAGCCTTGACAACAGCTCATTCTTTCAGAATAATGAAAATCGAATGAACGACTACTCCAGTCTTATCCACACACAATAGGAAATACATGCTGCATAAACAGTAACAGAATTAACATGAAATCAGAATAAATGATCCGAAGAAGATTCGAACTAGAAACACAAAGCTACCACGCAGTTTACTAGGACCTGTTCGTTCCTGCTGCGCCACGAGCTGCCGACAAAGCTGCATATCTCACTATAATATACTGCAATACTGACTTCAATTGACACAAGTTGACATACTGTGAAAATAGCCCTTTTCACAAACTGTCATGAATATTGTTATACTGAAGTATTATTCTTTGTATTTCTTTTGCATTATAAGACCTTGGTAAAAGTGTCCTTCTTGCTGATGAATGCAAACAAACCTAAATGGTGTTGGCCGTTTGTCAAATTTAAACTCACAATGAACATCACCCAAACTACATGAAAAGACTACTTTCTTGCACCCTGATAATGAGATGTACTCAGGCAGACACTGAATGCCCGTGCTGAATTGCTGTGTTTTCTTAAAGCCTACATATTGTAGGACTTCGGAATATGCTTGGAGGAAAATGTCCTGCATGCCAGGTTCTTCGGCGTGTAGTGGTGCTCGTTGGAATTCCCCAGTGTACACAAGGTGTTTGCTCGTCTACATGGCCTTTAACGTTTAATTTTGTGCTAAAAGCCAAGGTTCGTTAGGCCTGCATATGGGAAGAATGAACCTTGGATTCACAGCATTTGCTGATGTGAACGCCCATGTTAACCTGTGATATCACCAGTTAACATGGGCGTTTATGTTTTCGCCTATGTTAACTTGTGTTAAATGAGGTCAGTGTTACAATATGTACCAGTCAGAAGGACGACAGACTCAGCAATTCGTGGCATAATAGGATGGGACTCGAGCTAGCACCAATGTTGGTTCTAGTGATCTCATTTCTTTGGTTCGAACCCTGTCCGTAAAACAATTTTAAATGTGTGTGAATTTTGTTAATTTTCATGCAGCACGTTTTTATTGGGTGTGGATGAGACTGGTGTAGTCGTTCATTGGACTTTCATTGCCGAAATACTCTTTATTCGGCGGGCCTGTTTTCCGTTGTCTCGGGCACAGGCTTCATGCATATGGAGATCCGGGGGCGGAGGCTAGTTGTAGCCTGGCAGGGGCGTGATGAATATTCAGCGAAACATGAATAAATCACCAGTTAAACTGCAGCACCAGTCAAGCTGGTACACCGGCATTCCAAATCCAAAATAACGATAATGTTTGTCAATCTCACGTGTAGCTTAAAATGCACATTTCATAGATGTAATCATTATCATCTATCGACTGTTTTAAGCACATCTACTAGCAAAGAAACACCATTATACACACACTGCCCATTTTAAACATCAAAGTTTATTGGTTTTTAGCATTTTAAAAGCACAACTGTGTTTCTGTTACTCACCACCATGCAAACTCTCCGAACTTCCTGGTTTCCGTGGAGAAACCGAGGGACTGTACCACAGGCTGGATATGGGGGAGTTTCAACTATTATGATAAGGGTGTTTTAAGGGTGAATGGGAAACGGGTATTTTATTCTGCACATAAGGCTTTTTGGTTAATGAAAATTATTTTGAATTATTGTGCATTTTGTATGTTTCCTTTAATTATAATTTTTGGTCACAATGTTATTTAGTTAATTTAAAACAGTGAAAGTTGTAGTTGTATTGATTAAAAGAATTTGAATACCATATTTTACCAGTTTTGTTGAGCAGGATTTTTGTGAGGAAGGAATTAATCGCCTGTCCCAAAAAGCCGCCTGTTCTCAAATAAATGCCTGGTCTGTTAAGTGATTGAAACAAATAATAGCCCCGGCTACTATTTGGTATTTTACGGTACATCTTTAATTCAGGAATTTTACACTGACCGTATACATGACATACTGTTTACCAGTTTTCAATATCCTAATTTTTCATTGAAGTATATACTGTCAAGAAATAGAGGTGTGTTTTAACTCAAAGTACTTCAGTATGACAATGTCTTACCTCAGTGTCTCCAGTGCACAGTTTGGGTTCTTCAGTCCATTACACAGTTTTTGGACTCCGATATCTCCAATGGGGTTGTGACTCAGATCCAGTTTTCTGAGCTTTGATGCTTCTTTGCAGAGGACAGACGCTAGTGTTGTACAACTCTGTTCAGTGAGCCCACAACTATTGAGCCTGAAGGGGAAAACAGCAACCAGTGACTAGAAGCTCTTTTAGAAATGACCCTTCTGCTGTCTGTATTTTAGTGTTGTGCTCCTATATCAAATTAAAACAAGAGTCAAATGCAATGCTTCACATAACAGAGCATATCATTTATTAAATCATTTGTTAACATTGTACTTACAGAGTCGTTTGGGATTCCTCCACTACTGGCTTCAGCCTCAGGAGAGCTTCATCGGATCTGACGTACTTCTTCAAGTCAAACACATCCAGATTCTGGTCTGATGTCAGCAGCACAAACACTAGAGCTGACCACTGGCCAGGTGAGAGCTGGGCTTCAGAAAGTGTCCCTGCACTCAGGAAGCTCTGTATCTCCTCCACTAAGGAGTGGTCATTCAGTTCATTCAGGCAGTGGAACAGGTTGATCATCCTTTCTGAGGAATTGGCCTCCTTGATCTTGTCCTTAATGTAACTGATTGTTTTGTCGACACCCATCTGATTTGGTCCTCTGCGTATTAGGCCACGCAGGAGAGTCTGATTTGACTCCAGAGAAAGGCCAAGAAGGAAGCGGAGGAAGAGGTCAAAGCGTCCATCTTCATAAGCCAAAGCTTTGTTCACAGCTCTCTTATGCAAGATGGTCATGGATTCTGCCATTAGAGGGTCACGCTGTGTGGATATTATGTCTGTCCTTTCAATTGCCATCATCAAAAATGCATACAAAGCAGCAAGATACTCCTGGATACTGAGATGCGTAAAGCAGAACACTGTTCCTAGAAAAATCCCAGATTCTTCTCGGAAGATCTGAGTGCACATCCCAGAGCATACTGCTGCTTCTTTGACGTCAATGCCACACTCTCTGAGGTCTTCTTCGTAAAAGATCAGATTGCCCTTCTGTAACTGTTCATAGGCCAGCTTCCCAAGGTCGAGGATGAGCTTATGGTTCCACTGTACCTCAAGGTCATGCACGTTGTCAAATTTGATGCTTCTCTGTCTGGTTTGAAAAATAAGGAAATATGTGTACATCTCTGTCAAAGTCTTTGGGATCTGTGTGTGTCCTGAGGAATAAATCATCGCAAGAACAGTAGCAGCAATCCAGCAAAATACAGGTATGTGGCACATGATGTGGAGGCTCCTTGATGATGTAATGTGTGACATGATTCTGCTTGCAAGACTCTCATTGTTGATCCTCTTCCTGAAGTACTCTTCCTTTTGTGAGTCATTGAACCCCTGCACTTCTGTGACCAGGTCAACACACTCAGGAGGAATTTGACTGGCTGCTGCTGGTCGAGAGGTTATCCAAAGTAGAGCAGAGGGGAACAGATTACCCTTGATGAGATTTGTCAAGAGTACATCCAATGATTTCACCACACTCACATCAGTCAAACTTTCATTTCCCTGAAAGTTTAGCTGGAGTCGACACTCATCCAGACCATCAAAGACAAACAACACTTTGTATTTCTTCTGGCTGCCAAAGGTTAACTGCTTCAGTTCTGGAAAAAAGTGGTGAAGAAGATCCATCAAAGAGTGCTCTGTGTGTCTCATGAGGTTGAGCTCCCGAAAGCACAGTGGGAAGATGAAATTGATGTCTTTGTTTTCATTTCCCTCAGCCCAGTCCAGGATGTACTTGTGCACGGAGATAGTTTTGCCAATGCCAGCCACCCCCTTTGTGAGAACTCTTCTGACTGGTTTGTCCTGGCCAGGTGAGGGCTTAAAGATGTCAGCACATCTGATTGGTTTCTCCTGTCCAGCTAGTCTCTTGGATCGGGACTCAATCTGTCTGACTTCATGCTCCTCATTTAATTTCCCACCTCCTCCCTCTGTGATGTAGACCTCTGTGTAGATCTTTTCTAGCAGAGCAGAGCTTCCTTGTTTGGCTATTCCTTCAAACACAGTCTGGTACTTGTTCTTCAGATTTCTTTTTAAGTCATTCTGGCAAGCTACATTCAGCTCATCTAGTTAAAGAACAAATGAAACATACAAAGTTTAGGAAATCACTGACAGAGAAAACAACAGAAAGAAAATTACAGAAAATGAACAAAAAAGTTAAATTGTTTTTCCCTACTGCAGCTAAATGCAATTTCATGGTAATGACAAAGAAGAAAGAATTCGTACTTTCATTTAATTTGTCAGCAAGATCCTGCTGCTCCATCTTACAGAGGAAGTGCAGCACCATCTTGAGAACTCCTTCTCTGGCCTCGCTCTCATCCTCTGCTTTCATCTGAAAGTTTTCTTGGTAGTCTGGACTAAGAATCTGCTTAAATCTCTGCAGCTCATTCTTTAAAAAGGCGATGATCTTCTCCTCGAGCACCTAAAGCACACAGCACACATGCCCTTTTAGAGCTGCATTCACTATTATGATCTGAGACCTGATTTGGTCATTGGTGTTTAGATCTCATTTGAAAAATCCAGCTGCTTGTCTGATCAGTACAGAGTAGAAGTTCTACGACTGGAAATTGTAGACACGGCTCTTAAATTCCCAGCACATTTGATGTTCATTGGAGAAAATTGTGAAAAAAAAATCTCGATTGTCCTCATGTTACACATTTTAGGTGTAACTAGCTAATACTTACTTGAGTGCAACATTTCATAACCAATATATATCCTTAAAGGAATGCGCCACCCCCGATGAAATTGAGTCTATTCCTGCAGTTTGTAGAGTTGGATAAGTGGGCAGAAGCGTTTTCTACTACAGTGGTTCTTAAACTTTTTGTTTGGTGACCCCACAAAAAAAAAACTGATGTTTGCCCCAAACCCCTTGTGCATTGGGCAGGCTAGACCTGTCCAATCTTTAGGCTGGAGAATAGCACAAGAAATGTGGCTAGTAATGTTTTTTTGTTTTGGGAGCAGCAAATTGCATTGTTTTATGGGCGTGTAGGGGCCCTCAGCAAGAAATGTTATTATAAATTATATGTAATTTCATGCATCCTGCATCATGCATCCTGCATGGATGGATGTTGAATGCAGAAAGACAACATGAACAATGTCAAACAAGAACCATATCAACAATATCTACAAAAACACTTCAGTCAGTGTTAGTTTGCAAACTTAAAGGCAACGTAAAGTAGTTTAGCAACTCAACCTTATGGAAAAGCAACGTTAGCCAACCAATGCTGCCCTCAACCTGTCAGAGAAGTTATGCAGTCTACCTGCATTGTTTCCAAGCGCGCAACTTCTTTCTTATTCTATCTGCCACTTTCTCTTTTCCTCTTGTCTTTTTTTAACACAGTGAGTGTGTCCCAGAACGTTTATTCATGGTTTTCTCCATCGTGACTATGCGAGAGCAGATTGTATATAAAACGAGTTGTTTGGCAGCCAGTGCGCCCAAACCCACCGTCTCAACATTCCAAAATAGAATGTTGAACCGCTAACCAAAACTGTAGCCTACAAGAAGCCGTAAATCGCTGTCTAAATTAGTCAAAATTCATTTCAATACACACATATTAATGCCATAGCCATGTTTAACCAATAAACACAAAGGTAATATAAACAGGCATTTATCTGTCATTTGTCAGTCTCTCTATGCGCCGCATGTTGCATACCCTTCTTTTGCACCACAACATTGTTTCTGTCGGAACCGTAGCCCCTGTCTATAAGCTGAACACTAAAACTGTTAACAGCGGCTATGAATACGAAAAAAGCAGATTTTAATTTTACTTTGTTCTTAGTTTCACCTAGCGAAATAACATGCTACTTTCAGACAGAAAAATAATATACATAGGTTGGATGTACAAACAGCTGTGATTTTTTTCAGATTTTTTGGAGAGGGTGACTGTCGGCCATTGTTCGATTTGACACGGAATGACCCATCAATGGTGATCTGACGGTTTCCCAAACACTGCCGTACCTTCATTGTCTGAACCAAGTTGGTTTGAACAAACTGTTTCCAGATGTGCTCGGAGAGCTTAGTTTATTGTTTGAAGTCACGTGAATGTAAAAGTCGACATAAATGCTTTTTTTTATTATTAAAATCACATAGGCTACGAGTCCAAGTTTCAATCGGACTTAGGCCTGTTGTACAAATAGCCATCACAGTTAGCCTGATTACAGTTTTTCTCAATTGGTTTGGTACATTTCTCACATCAGAATTGAAATTCTCAAAAGTTCTTGTTCAATTGTCACATCATCATGCCATTTGTGCAGATGAAAAAGGCAGTTTCTCATTGCATTAAACAAATTGCAAATGCTTTTGTCCATCCATGCAAATGATTGTGTACAATTCTCAGTTTTTTCGTACATTATCAATTGCCCTTGTCATGCTAATCAAAATGCTTTGTTATGGGAATCTATCAAATAGTCTCACTCCCCAAAACATTTAGGCTATAGTTCATCATATAAGTCTTCACATGCAAAATTATTTACCAAGCTATCATAACATGTCAAGCACATTTCTATACATTTCCATAAGACATTTGTAAATATGATCTAAATTGGTAAATTTCTTGAATCTAGACTTTCTCTAATGAAGAGAGTTGATCAACCAATGATCAACAGTTTTCTGAATGAGCTCAAGGGAGCATCTCATGAACAAACTAAAGTAAAGTATATAACCAGAGCACAGTACAAAGTTACAATGTCTGACAATGGAAGGACAAGAAATTGGACAACGGCGTGACGTGGATGAAAATTTGTGGCCTGAAGAAGCTGAAGAAGCTAAAGATCAGGATTAGGATTTAGAATTTGGGGAGATGTTCATATTTTTTGTTTACTTACTGTATGACCTATGTTTATATTTTTGATCTATGTTCACTTACTGTATTTTACCTTTGTTCTGTGCAGTGCTGTCTTTTTTTTTCTTTACGCACTGCAATGTCAATGTCTGCCAATAGAGAAGTCATTCTGTAAATGTGAATCTTGTTTTTTGCAATCAATCTCTCACATATACATTATATGAGGTCAAATGTAAAACACTTGTCATCACATCTAAACCACATTTTACATCAAAATGTCCCTTCAAAGTGAACTATTCAATTGCCAACATGACTAATGAATTTGACTGTCTTATCCGTACAGTGACACAATGACTAAACATTCTGATGGCACTGACACGTATATTGACGCAAAAACTTGCTTTTGAGGGATGAACTAAGGTTTTTGAGCAAGAGACTGGGTTTTGCAGGTGATCCACGGTGTTTTGCTATTTGTCCAAACTGTTTTGAGAAATGCACTCGATCTTCTGCAAATTGCAAGAAAGATTCGAAACATGTACCAAAGTGATAGAGAAAAACTGTAAAATAGGTTTCAAAAGGCTGTAAGACGGCGATGTGTCATCTGTAAATGCACGTGCTTATAATGCAATATGCTGTCAACAGTAGGCTTGTTGATTACAATCCACCTAATGACGGAGGAGCTGGAGGTTTATTTTCCCCTTGGCGACCTGCATTCTGATGTTCATGAACACAAGCCCAAGAATATGCAGGGTGGAATAATTTGGCCACACTATGTTAATGTGCAACAGGGGAGATACATGTTTACTACAAGAAACGTCGCATATAGAGTTTCATAGTTATGCCGATGATACACAACTTTATATCTCAGTTGAGCCAAACAAAACCACAGCTCTACAGTCTTTAACCTCCTGTTTGTCAGCTGTCACGCATTGGATGAGCAATAACTTTCTAAAGTTAAACGAAAACAAAACTGAACTACTACTTATCGGCCCTAAAGACAAACGGGAAGCTCTCCTCCCCAGTGTAGGCAACCTAAACCAATATGTCAGAGAACAGGTAACTAGCCTAGGTGTCATCCTTGACTCTGACCTAAGCCTTAAACCACACATCAACAAAGTGACTAAAACAGCATACTTCCATCTAAGAAATATAGCAAAAGTTTGCCCCTTCTTGACCAAGCCAGACGCTGAAAAACTTGTTCACGCATTTATTACAAGTAGATTAGACTACTGCAATGCCTTGTTTACAGGCCTCCCAAAAAAAATCTATTGAAAAACTACAGCTTATTCAAAACTCGGCTGCAAGATTACTAACAAAAACAAGAAAGATGGAACATATTACTCCTGTACTGGCTGAACTACACTGGCTACCTGTATCCTATAGAATTGACTTCAAAGTACTACTACTGGTATTTAAAGCTGTAAATGGCCTTGCCCCATGCTATATTGCTGACGCATTATCCTCTTATACCCCTGCACGAGCCCTTAGATCCGCTGATGCCGGTCTCCTGAGGATCCCAGACGCACCATCCAAAAGGATCGGGGAATCGGCCTTTTCATACTACGCCCCAAAGAGATGGAATGCCCTACCACAGCACATCAGAGAAGCAGAATCCATCGACATCTTCAAGCGACAACTAAAGACCTACCTATTCAACCAAGCCTACACCTAACTACTCAGTCACAGACTTCCCGTTACCAGCCCCGGCAGATGGGCTACCCTGGGAGACATGGTTCTGCCTGAGGTTTCTTCCTAGAAAAACAGGGAGTTTTACTCACTGATTCCTGAGGTTTCTTCCTGAATTCACGCAAATCAAACAAACAGGGAGTTTTTCCTCACCCCTGTTGCTCCCTGGGGACACTAACAACCGACTGCGCCTAAATGAACTTTCCTCGTCTAGTGCCACTGGCCTGCAAAGACTGCCGACCTATGTTCACATAAGAGCCCACATTAACAGGGCGTTGCATAGCTCTAGCGCCACTGGACTACAAAGATTGCTGACTAGGGCCTACAAGGACTGCCTACCTGTGTTCATGCAAGAGTCAGTCTGCTTCTGTATTTATCTGTTCTGACATCACTGAACCGCAAGAAATGTTGTCTTGCAACAACCCTGCCAAACTGTAAAGCACTTTGAGTTGCATATTGCATGTATGAACTGTGCTATACAAGTAAAGTTTTATTATTATTATTATTATTATTATTATTATAGTTGTGAGAATTAACAATTTTATATTGTAGCCTAATTGTGTATCACACCGGGCTCAGACCGGAGTACCATCATCAAGCACAGGTGTGCGTGTCCTGTGCTCTATCCAAAGCAGTAGTTCCCAACCAGTTCCCTGCATTTGGAGTTTGGAGGCACTTGAAGGTAGGTCACAATATGAGTCGCTTAAGCTACGGTGCCAAATGAGTTGCAAATGTCCTCCTAGATCAATTGTTTTGCTACAATAAGGGGCTTTTTAGATTCTACACTACATATTTCTCACCTCGTTTTGTAAAATCTGAGGGATACAACACGAAACAACTAAGATATTTCAAATGATCAAGGATTTCGAGACATTCGGTCCGCCATGTTGACTTTTTATATTGCTTTTTACAGTCTAGTTTTTAAATTAGTCTAACAGACTGTAGTCTGCTGCATTAGTTCCAGTGTCAGTAATTGTACAGCATTCACCTATTTTGTGAGATTTCATATTGATATAGTAATGTCTGTAATAGGCAGCACATATAGTAGTTATATTGGTCTGTACGAATGACTGGTGAATACAGTTTAGTACAGTTGGTCCAAGCCATTATGAAAACATCAGCATGAATACTGAATAAAAATCTGAAGTTCAAAGCTTACCATCCAGAACCCCTTACCTCAAAAATACGAGGTAGATCCCGTTGCTTATCCTGACCACTGGCATCTTGTTCACTTCTCCTCTCTTGCTGTCTGTCGATAAAGGATAAAGCACAACTGAGGACCACTTCCATTCTCTGATCTCAACATCTCTTAGCATTTACCATCTCTGACTATCATGACAGAACAGTTCCTGCAGCTTTAAGACTTAATGCTATTTACTTCACGATAAAAAATGTTGTCAACCCTTTCAGATAAGACATTTTTGTCTTTGTTTTCCGCATGCTATTATGTGACACAGCACCACTACACAGAGGATGACGGGACAGATGAGCCTGTATCTGATCAACATAATTTCAATCTTAAGGAGTCCATCACACAAAACATCCATCTCAACCATATTCAGTGTGAGCATTACACTCTACTACTATATTGTACGGAAGAGGAGTAGGCAGGCTTATAGTCAAGTTACAACAATACTTCCCTGTCTTGAGTTTGCCTACTTTTGTTTACACTAAAAGCAGCCCACCATATTATCGTCTACTGTCTATGGAGTTTGCCCTTTGTTCCCTGGTTAGCTACTGCTGGTTAGCTACTGCTGGTTAGCTACTGCTGGTTAGCTACTGCTGGTTAGCTACTGCTGGTTAGCTACTGCTGGTTAGCTACTGCTGGTGACTGAGTTAGAGTAGTGTTGATATGTGCAGATGAGTGATGGGAAATGAGAGTTGTTCCGAGGGGTCTGTGACTCTTTTATGTCAGTAACTGAAGATTACAGTTACTTTTGGTATTAAAACAACTATATAAAAAGTAAAATAGTTACAAATCTCTAAGAATCTGTAAAAATCTGTATTCTTGGCACTGTGACATAACACTTGTCATACCGAAGATTACCTGATACTTTTGGTATTGTTACGGCCCGGCTCGTGAGACCGCAACATAAAAGGGAGACAGACAACTTACAGTTTTTAAATAACTAAAATTTATTAGACACAAGAGGAAAAAACAATGTCTAGGGGTTAAATCATCAAACAAAGGATCAAACAGGACAAACAAAATGTTGTGTGCAGGTATGTGAAGATGCGTGCATGTGAGAAACAGGTGTGTGAGAATGAGAGCCAGGGAGAAAGGCATGAGCAGCTCCTTAAGTACTCTGCACACGAATGCAGGTGTGCTCAATTAACCAGTAACCCCACCCTGCTACCACCACAGCCTCTGCACTGCCACTCCAGGACTAACGGGGGCGCAGGGGGTCGTAACAGTATAAAAATATAAATAGTGAAATAGCAAAATTCTTGGCACTGTGACGTAACAAAAAATAATTATTCGGTTTCTGGTAAGCACCACAAACTTTCCATGAGCAGCAGGAACCTTTTAATTTTATTTTAATTTTCCCGTGTCACTTTAAGAGCTCCACAGTGACAATTTCTTCATCACTTTCATTTTAGGTATGCAAACAATGTCATAAATGTTGTTAGGACATCTTCAAATGTTCAAATGTTGCAATTCTATATCAGTAACATGGAACTGAACCAAATAATCACAAAATCACAGTAAGGGTCAGAAAGGTGATGCCCCTATCGCCCCAAGCCCAATCTTTCCTCAAGCTTCACGTTACAATCTTCACACCAGCTTCATGAAGGTGAACTAGTCACACATGTGACCTCCCCACCAGCTGAGCTGGGCTGAACTGCACTGTGGGATTCAGTTGGGGATGAGAGCTGATGTTTCTCCTGCCTACCTTTCTGCTTCCGCCATGTGAGGGGGGTGGTCTTTTGATCGATCACTCCTCATGGATGCAGACCTGGACACAGCAGACCCTGCTCCCTTCCTGGAGTACCTGGGGGAATGATGGGTTAAAGCAGACAGAGATTTCAGAGGAGGACAAACAGTTCACTTTCTGTTTTTTTAGTCCACACTTAGTTAAATAATAAAGGCCATTTTATAAAATGCAGTTAAATAACTCTGTGTTCCATTTTTGTGACTAAATCAACCAAACTGATATATTGCCAGAGAGTAGCTAATTGCAGTGCAGTGTCCGTTGACTTTGCTAACCAAGTACAGAAAGTTAGCAATGTTACAATGGTTACTTTAGGCTGCACATGTCTATATAGCTAAAGTTAGCATTTTATCTTCACCCTGTTATCCTTTAGTTAGTTGATGATACTGTCAGAAATATTCCATGTTTTCAGGAAAGAGAATAAATCCTTGTCAGCTAAGATCCCAGGAAGTACAACTGCACTTCAGGGGGTCTGCCGTGGCTTTTTGTGCATCACCCACAATTTAGGTGTGCACATACTGTATATGTCCTTGAGACACACACACACACACACATGTATATGCATACACACACACAGGCACACACACACACACATACAGACAGTAATGTGAAACAGTTTTAGGCAGGTGTGAAAAAATCCTGTCAACTAGGAATGCCTTCCAAAATGGAAGTGTTAATCATTTATGTTCATCAATTAACAAAATGCAGTGACAAAAGAGAAACCTAAATCAAATCAATATTTTGTGTGACCACCCTCTGCCCTGAAAAGAGCATCAATTCTTTTAGGTATGCTTGCATAGAGTTTTTGAAGGAACTCAGCTGGTAGTTTGCTCCAAACATATTGAAGAACTAACCACAGATCTTCTGTGGATGTAGGCTTCCTGACATATACAACCAATTTGGTGTAATTGGTTGATCATACACCTGACTATAAGTTCTTCAAGATGTTTGGAGCAAGATATCTCTAATCAGCGAATCTTCAGGTGGAGTTTAGTGTTACAGCCTTATAGCCTGGTGATTTATCATCTTCCCGGAAGAGACAATGTGATAGCAGACACCTTGTCTAGAGTATGAGTTCCTGCTGGAGGGAAGGATCCTCTAGGAAAAGTTTGGTATACCTATTACTGATTGTGACTAAGGCTTGAGGAGCTTATTTATGATTACTGCCATGTGTACAGACTGTGACTGATAATTATCTGTTAAGGAGTCCTTTTTTTTGGAGACATTATGGTTTTGGGGGAAAAAAAATATATATATTTTTTTTTTTTGTTTGAAGGGGGGGCGGATGTTAGGTAAGCATAGATGCATAGTAGTTTAGACACTACACTGGCATTTACACATCCCATCCTGTAGAGGGGGCGTTGGCTGTCTTGGGCGCCACTCATTGGCAGTGGGTTTTTAAGCAGCATGGGTGAGGAATTGAGGGAGCGATTTCCTCGGTCACGGAGCTGAGAGCAACGGCTCTTTGGACGCGGCTTGAATGGTGAGTTGTTGGGTTGGACCCGGTAATGGATTACTCTTCGCCTAGGACCCTCTGCCCTTTTTAGGACGTCGGACCGTTCGTCGTCTTACCCCCCTTTTTGTGAACTATAATCGTCGTTGCATGGGCTGGTCGGCCGTGAAGGCCCTGGCGTGGGTTGGCCGAGCACAGGTAAGCCAGCGTTCCCTCTAGTTCACGCCTCATCATCATAGCCTCTCACACTCTGACTACCACGCTTATACTACACCTAGGTTAGGGGCGACCGGTGGACAGGTAAGCGAATTAGTTATACCCCTAGACCGTACTTGTGTACCCTGTGCTGCCGAGCGCTTCCTAACACTAGTTACACATGTGAACTCCCCACCAGCTGAGCTGGGCTGAACTGCACTGTGGGATTCAGTTGGGGATGAGAGCTGATGTTTCTCCTGCCTACCTTTCTGCTTCCGCCATGTGAGGGGGGAAGTCTTTTGATCGATCACTCCTCATGGATGCAGCACTGGACACAGCAGACCCTGCTCCCTTCCTGGAGTTCCTGGGGGAATGATGGGTTAAAGCAGATAGAGATTTCAGAGGAGGACAAGGAGTTCACTTTCTGTTTTTTTTTAGTCCACACTTAGTTACATAATAAAGGCCATTTTTAATGTATGAATGCCATTTTGTCTATATCTTAACCGATATTACAGCTTTTCTCAATTGTTTACACACAATTCCTTGTACTTGAGACACAATGACCACAACATGTAACTCATGCACCAACCCACTGAACCAATTCTGCTAAACTACAAGCACAATTCCTGCTTTACACTCAAATTTCTACAACACACTTTTTTCCAAAACACTACAAAGAATTCTCTGCATTTGGCGCAATTTTCATGAATTAAATCTGTTAAAGTCAATTGCCCACTGACTCATCACATTGGCAAACACCTGTCTGTTTTACAATTAGCAATCAGAGCTTTTGAAACAGAGGCAGAGCCAGAGCTAGAGGAGTAAGAGTAAGAGCAGGAGTAGAGGGAGGACGAGGATGGCAAAGGACCATAATCTCTGATGAGATCCAAGCCACTACAGTGATTGGTAATTGTAAAACTGTGTGACAGGTGTTTGCCGATGTGATGAGTCGGTGTGCATAGTAGGGCAATTGACTTTAGCATTTTGAATGGCAGTGTGTTCCCTGTGAAAACAAGAGATTTTCTTCATGAAAATTGTGAACAAAAAAAGGCCTAAATCATTATGATGAATGGAGAAGAATGGTTTTCCATTCATTAAAGTTTTTTACATTAAGCACATCAGGGTTCAACTGGTTGTTAGAAATGTCTATTCATATGATGGTTTGTGTGTGTCATTTAACAACAAAATAGCATTTTGAGAAAAAATAACATTGTTTTGAATGCAAAGTTTCATTTTGCAGGAAAAGTGAGGGGCTTTGCCCATTGTGTGTTTTATGATTTGTGTGTAGAGTTCTTAGAGTATGAGGCGTGCTTTCGGAAAATGTGTGTAGACAACTAGGCTATGTTTTATTTTTGACTTTCTGAAGTTGGGGTTCCCATGCCCACCAGAAAATTTCACAGGAGGACCAGAAACTTTGTAGTGGTCACTAGAAAGGGTCATGTGCTCACCAGAAACTGTTTATGTTTATTTTTATTTTGCAAAGTCACCTCAGGGCCTCTGCAGTGACTTTTTCTGCACCACTTCACGTTTGCTCATAAATGTCATATATGTCCTTGAGACATTTTCATACGTTAAAATTCTATATCACTAACATGGAATTAAACCAAATCATCACAAAATCACAGTAAGGGTCAGAAAGGTGATGCCCCTATCGCCCCAAGCCCAATCTTTCCTCAAGCTTCACATTACAATCTTCACACCAGCTTCATGAAGGTGAACTAGGTGCAGCTGTGGCCTAGTGGTTAGGGAGTTGGTCTTGCAATCGGAAGGTTGCCGGTTCGAATCCAGCCCTGACCATGGTTGAGATGCCCTTGAGCAAGGCATCTAACCCCACACTGCTCCAGGGACTGTAACTGAAACCCTGTAAATGTCTGTAAGTCGCTCTGGATAAGAGCGTCAGCTAAGTGTAATGTAATGTAATGTAATGTAATGAACTAGTCACACATGTGAACTCCCCACCAGCTGAGCTGAGCTGAACTGCACTGTGGGATTCAGTTGGGGATGAGAGCTGATGTTTCTCCTGCCTACCTTTCTGCTTCCGCCATGTGAGGGGGGTGGTCTTTTGATCGATCACTCCTCATGGATGCAGACCTGGACACAGCAGACCCTGCTCCCTTCCTGGAGTACCTGGGGGAATGATGGGTTAAAGCAGACAGAGATTTCAGAGGAGGACAAACAGTTCACTTTCTGTTTTTTTAGTCCACACTTAGTTAAATAATAAAGGCCATTTTATAAAATGCAGTTAAATAACTCTGTGTTCCATTTTTGTGACTAAATCAACCAAACTGATATATTGCCAGAGAGTAGCTAACTGCAGTGCAGTGTCCGTTGACTTTGCTAACCAAGTACAGAAAGTTAGCAATGTTACAATGGTTACTTTAGGCTGCACATGTCTATATAGCTAAAGTTAGCATTTTATCTTCACCCTGTTATCCTTTAGTTAGTTGATGATACTGTCAGAAATATTCCATGTTTTCAGGAAAGAGAATAAATCCTTGTCAGCTAAGATCCCAGGAAGTACAACTGCACTTCAGGGGGTCTGCCGTGGCTTTTTGTGCACCACCCACAATTTAGGTGTGCACATACTGTATATGTCCTTGAGACACACACACACACACACAGAGGTGTCAAGTAACGAAGTACAAATACTTCGTTACCTTACTTAAGTAGAAATTTTGAGTATCTGTACTTTCTGGAGTAATTATTTTTCAGCCTACTTTTTACTTCTACTCCTTACATTTTCACACAATTATCTTTACTTTCTACTCCTTACATTTTAAAATAGCCCCGTTACTCATATTTCATTTTGAATTGATTTCCTTTCGGTTTGTCATCGTTCAAAAATGCGTGCCTATCCGGATAATTCGCGCCATCATGGTAGAGTAAATTTGACTGTGGTTGGATGATGAATACAATCATATACCACTCTAGCTTCCTATTGGTTTGTAGGCGGTCCATCGAACATGACAAATCACAAAACGTCAGCGATAACAAGTCATAGCAGGCATAGACATATAGCAGGTTAGGTCAGTTGTATGAACAGTTAGGTCAGTTGTATAAACCAAGATATCCGTGGCCGTGGACCAAATGTCCCAACCAAGTACCAGCGAGGAGGCCGGTAGCCAGGAAGACCAGCCACTGGTACATCCCTGGCCATACCTGGAAGAGTTTTTTGAAATTGTGGGAAGCAAAAATAACTCTTTTAGGATGCGCTGCAAGCTCTGCCAGCCAAAATACCATGAGCTCATGGCATTCAAAAACTCACCTTCTAACTTGAAGAAGCATATTCAGGTAAGAAGTTTCTTATCACTCTTTTTTTTAAATGTTGCAGTACTAATGATAAACTTGCAAAGTTTGCTATGACTAGGTATATGCCAAGATGTGCAATGGTTGCAAGGATTAGCAGCTAACTTTAGCGGTCTATGATTCAAAGTTCGTTTGGTGGGCTTTGTGTAAGATTTAAAAATTGGCTTTTGTCAAATGTTATCTTGTATTAGCAATTAGCAAGCAATAGTGAAATATTATTCATTTATCTTTTAAAAAAGTATTATTAACATTAATATTAACTTCTGTTGTGTAGTTTTTTTGTGCTGATGTGTTGTGTTACTTGTAGTTCGTCGAAGGCTGTATTAGAAACCATACGCTCGAACCTGACAAACTTGGTCTTAAAATGTCGGCAAGAATCCACAGAAATAGAATATCCACATTGTTTGCCGAAAGTTCATTTATTACATGCATAATCCAGCTCAAACTAAAGACGGGA
Organism: Coilia nasus; assembly: GCA_027475355.1. Taxonomy (NCBI): domain Eukaryota; kingdom Metazoa; phylum Chordata; class Actinopteri; order Clupeiformes; family Engraulidae; genus Coilia; species Coilia nasus. Next base: position 2,460,057 of record CM050202.1, read on the forward strand.
GATTCGATTAACAGCGAAACCACGAACAACTGGTCTCAATCTAACCTTGTCTCTACGACCAATGCCTTTTTTCGGGTCAATTAATTTTTGGAGGGAAAAGACACTTAGCGCGATGAGACCGCCATCGTCAGGCAGAGAAGGGAATGACCTTTCCATAGATATTAAACATGGAAACTGGAAGTAGCTTAAAATCCTCATTGAAGTTTAAAACATTAGATAAAAATCACTGAATAATTTCTAAATGCAACTTTGAGCTTTTTTTATCCCAACATCTATGATTAAAACGATGGCATTATATAAAAATAATAACAAAAAGACAATGCTTTTATGTATTATCATTATTTTTTTATACTATTTTTGATCATTTTTTAATCAAAAGCATGTAGGTCAAAAGACCAAAAACATAGTGTTTTAATTAAAAAAATTTTTTTAACAGTCATTATATTTGGTCCACAGCCTCACAAGACATTGTACACAACAAAAGTTTTCCACAACAGATGTTTTCCAAGCCTTGTGGCTTTCTAGGGACCCAAAATGTGGTATTTTCCATCAATTTAGAATATGAATGCACCAGTGAAACCGCTCCCTATAGGCTACCTGTAACACACTTCATTCATGAACTTCAAACTGTGATGTTTAATACAGAAGTGCTATATTGTCTTGGCATGTGATAAAATTATATGGATTGTAATCTTTACCTGTGCATTCATTTTCTCCACAGAAGAAGCACCCCACTCATCTACAGAGGTACACAGAACTCACTTCAGCAGCAATGAAAAGGAAATCGTCCACTGAAGTTTCTCCAGCCCCACTCCCCAAACAAGCCAAGCTGTGGGAGGCTCGAAGGGTGAGCCAGGCAAGTGTAGACAAGGCGATCCTTAAATTCATTGTTGAGGGCTTGCACCCGCCACACATTGTCAAGCAACCCCGCTTCATTGAGCTTGTGCAGCATCTCCAACCAAACACAAATGTGATGACCCGAAATACTGTTGTGAACAAAGTTATGAAGGCCTCCACTGACATGAAAATAAAACTGAAAGCTGCCCTCAACGAAGTTGAGTTTATAGCAACAACAACCGACTGCTGGACAGCGCACCGTCGCGGATTCATTGGTGTGACAGCACATTGGTTTAATCCTCAAACCATGGATCGATCCTGTGCTGCTCTGGCATGTAAGCGTCTGAAAGGGTCGCATACATTTTTTGCCCTAGCTAGTACATTAAATGAGATTCACACAGACTTCGGCATCAGAGAGAAGATCGTTCGCACAACAACGGACAATGGATCAAATTTTTTGAAGGCATTCAGAATTTATGGGCAGAGCGACGAAAATAACAATCTGGAACCTGTAGGAGAGGTGGACGATGATGGACAAGATGTCGATGAAGAGGATGGGAGTGAGGATGTTGAATTTGTTGATGCAGGAGCCCTCTTGGATGAAGACGATTATTTAGAGTACCAGCTACCCAAGCACCATCGTTGTGCCTGTCATCTCCTGAATTTGGTGTCAACAGTTGATGCATCAAAAGCTGACGTCAACCCACTGTACAGGCGTGTGTCCCGTTCCGCGTTTGCCAAATGCTCTAGCCTTTGGAACAAAAGTTCAAGGTCAACCACTGCAGCTGAAGTAATAGAAGACAACTGCAAGCTCCAACTCATTCGACCTGTTCCTACAAGATGGAACTCTCTCTTCTCAGCTGTAGAAAGAATTGTGAGAATAACAAGAGAACAAGGTGAAGGGGCCCTTGCAGCTGTATGCAGTGAACTCGACACACCCAAGTAAGTGTTTGTTTGTTTTATTTCAGTTTAAATGATCTGATAACAGATCAAGTTAAGTTAGTTTTACATTGAATGCTACAGTATAGAGCCTGTTTATTATGGTAATATGCAGTCCCCACACTTATTATAAATGTGATTTGCAACACCACTACATTGCAAAGGCCTAACATTTTTCCCCCTTAAATCAGTCCTTCCAGTTGCAGGTGTAGGTTAAATGTTCCCTTCTCTTTGTACAGGTTTACTCCTGTGGACCTTGCATTTCTTGCAGAATATGCGAAGACGATGAGCCCAGTTGCAAAAGCGCTTGATGTTCTGCAGGGAGAAACCAGTGTTCAGATGGGATGGCTGGTCCCCACCATAACTCTCCTAACGACCAAGCTCCAGCAACTGAGTGTCACTTCCAAGTACAGCGAGCCTTTGATTGCGGCACTTCTTTCAGGACTTGAGAAACGCTTCAGAGACATGCTTGCAGATCCAGAGCTGATAGCCGCAGCCATACTAGTTCCAAAATTTAAGACCTGCTGGACAAGTGACGAACATATCATCAAACTTGGTGAGTGTCTCACCTCTCTACTTTCCCTTAACACAATAGCTAATTTCTATGCAGACAATGAGTTTCAAATAACATTCTCACACACACCCCACACTCAATTATCCCATTCACATTTGCAATGCTGTCACATAATCTAAATGTCCTGACTTTTGTTACTACACAGGCCTTGATTATATCAGAAGCCACTTGGACTGTCAGGCTGAGAATTCCATCAGTGAGGGCTCCCAGTCATCTGAAGAAGAGGACTTCTTTTCCTCCTTGAAGAAGACTGGGCCTCCTGAAACAACCCAGCAGTTGGATGCATACCTAGGGTGCCCAGGAGACACAGTAGAGGTACTGAAGCCCTTCCCAGCTGTGTGCAAGCTATCACTGAAGCTTAATACAGCACTCCCTGCTTCAGCAGCCTGTGAAAGGCTCTTCAGTGTTGCAGGGCTGATCTTCCGGCCAAGAAGGGCATGCATTGGCTCCAAGAACTTCGAGAACCAGATGCTTTTACGGCTGAATAAGGCCTATTGGTAACTCTGTACTGATTCTTTTATGCTTGACCTACTCAGTTTTATGTTCTGCACTTCATTTTATCCAATAGTCCAATCCTCATTGGAATTCAGCGGGATCTAAAAGCGATGACAGACAATACTGACACTTAAATCAGAGCTAATGATCTCGTTCCCACAGTGCAACTGCAGCTTCAAAAAGGACATTGCTGAGAATTGAGAATCTCTTCTTAGGAAAAGAAAATGAAGGGAGAAATGGAAAAAAAAATTATAAAAAAAAAATTTAAAAAGAGAAAAAAAAAAAAAAACAAACAAAAACAAAACACACGTCTCTCCCTGTCTACAACATACAGAACATGCAAAACAAACAAAAACAAAACATAAAACCATACATACCAGTTCAGAATGTAACTTTTGTTTTATTTTCCATTTGAGTTGCAGTATTGGTAACTGTTGTACCTCTGTTTTAACTCTGTATGCCAATAAAGGCCATTGATTATGTGCCTCTAAAGTGTTTGACTTTTTGCACTCTTATTTCGGCTATAGGCATCCATCATATCTGGTAGAGTAGTGCATACCAATGTTTTCAACATTTACTTAATATGAGTCATAATAGCATTATAAGGATGTTTTTGGAGTTGGGAGTTGCCTGAGCTTTTATCTCACTTTTTTCCTCAAAAGTACTTTTACTTTAATACTTTAAGTAGTTTTGAAACCAGTACTTTTATACTTTTACTTGAGTAAAAAGCTGGAGTTGATACTTCAACTTTTACAAAAGTCTTTTGAAAACCTAGTATCTATACTTTTACCTGAGTAATGAATGTGAATACTTTTGACACCTCTGCTCCTGCCTACCTTTCTGCTTCCGCCATGTGAGGGGGGTGGTCTTTTGATCGATCACTCCTCATGGATGCAGACCTGGACACAGCAGACCCTGCTCCCTTCCTGGAGTACCTGGGGGAATGATGGGTAAAAACAGATAGAGATTTCAGAGGAGGACAAGGAGTTCACTTTCTGTTTTTTTTTAGTCCACACTTAGTTACATAATAAAGGCCATTTTTAATGTATGAATGCCATTTTGTCTATATCTTAACCGATATTACAGCTTTTCTCAATTGTTTACACACAATTCCTTGTACTTGAGACACAATGACCACAACATGTAACTCATGCACCAACCCACTGAACCAATTCTGCTAAACTACAAGCACAATTCCTGCTTTACACTCAAATTTCTACAACACACTTTTTTCCAAAACACTACAAAGAATTCTCTGCATTTGGCGCAATTTTCATGAATTAAATCTGTTAAAGTCAATTGCCCACTGACTCATCACATTGGCAAACACCTGTCTGTTTTACAATTAGCAATCAGAGCTTTTGAAACAGAGGCAGAGCCAGAGCTAGAGGAGTAAGAGTAAGAGCAGGAGTACAGGGAGGACGAGGATGGCAAAGGACCATAATCTCTGATGAGATCCAAGCCACTACAGTGATTGGTAATTGTAAAACTGTGTGACAGGTGTTTGCCGATGTGATGAGTCGGTGTGCATAGTAGGGCAATTGACTTTAGCATTTTGAATGGCAGTGTGTTCCCTGTGAAAACAAGAGATTTTCTTCATGAAAATTGTGAACAAAAAAAGGCCTAAATCATTATGATGAATGGAGAAGAATGGTTTTCCATTCATTAAAGTTTTTTACATTAAGCACATCAGGGTTCAACTGGTTGTTAGAAATGTCTATTCATATGATGGTTTGTGTGTGTCATTTAACAACAAAATAGCATTTTGAGAAAAAATAACATTGTTTTGAATGCAAAGTTTCATTTTGCAGGAAAAGTGAGGGGCTTTGCCCATTGTGTGTTTTTATGATTTGTGTGTAGAGTTCTTAGAGTATGAGGCGTGCTTTCGGAAAATGTGTGTAGACAACTAGGCTATGTTTTATTTTTGACTTTCTGAAGTTGGGGTTCCCATGCCCACCAGAAAATTTCACAGGAGGACCAGAAACTTTGTAGTGGTCACTAGAAAGGGTCATGTGCTCACCAGAAACTGTTTATGTTTATTTTTATTTTGCAAAGTCACCTCAGGGCCTCTGCAGTGACTTTTTCTGCACCACTTCACGTTTGCTCATAAATGTCATATATGTCCTTGAGACATTTTCATACGTTAAAATTCTATATCACTAACATGGAATTAAACCAAATCATCACAAAATCACAGTAAGGGTCAGAAAGGTGATGCCCCTATCGCCCCAAGCCCAATCTTTCCTCAAGCTTCACGTTACAATCTTCACACCAGCTTCATGAAGGTGAACTAGGTGCAGCTGTGGCCTAGTGGTTAGGGAGTTGGTCTTGCAATCGGAAGGTTGCCGGTTCGAATCCAGCCCTAACCATGGTTGAGATGCCCTGGAGCAAGGCATCTAACCCCACACTGCTCCAGGGACTGTAACTGAAACCCTGTAAATGTCTGTAAGTCGCTCTGGATAAGAGCGTCAGCTAAGTGTAATGTAATGTAATGAACTAGTCACACATGTGAACTCCCCACCAGCTGAGCTGAGCTGAACTGCACTGTGGGATTCAGTTGGGGATGAGAGCTGATGTTTCTCCTGCCTACCTTTCTGCTTCCGCCATGTGAGGGGGGAAGTCTTTTGATCGATCACTCCTCATGGATGCAGACCTGGACACAGCAGACCCTGCTCCCTTCCTGGAGTACCTGGGGGAATGATGGGTAAAAACAGATAGAGATTTCAGAGGAGGACAAGGAGTTCACTTTCTGTTTTTTTTTAGTCCACACTTAGTTACATAATAAAGGCCATTTTTAATGTATGAATGCCATTTTGTCTATATCTTAACCGATATTACAGCTTTTCTCAATTGTTTACACACAATTCCTTGTACTTGAGACACAATGACCACAACATGTAACTCATGCACCAACCCACTGAACCAATTCTGCTAAACTACAAGCACAATTCCTGCTTTACACTCAAATTTCTACAACACACTTTTTTCCAAAACACTACAAAGAATTCTCTGCATTTGGCGCAATTTTCATGAATTAAATCTGTTAAAGTCAATTGCCCACTGACTCATCACATTGGCAAACACCTGTCTGTTTTACAATTAGCAATCAGAGCTTTTGAAACAGAGGCAGAGCCAGAGCTAGAGGAGTAAGAGTAAGAGCAGGAGTACAGGGAGGACGAGGATGGCAAAGGACCATAATCTCTGATGAGATCCAAGCCACTACAGTGATTGGTAATTGTAAAACTGTGTGACAGGTGTTTGCCGATGTGATGAGTCGGTGTGCATAGTAGGGCAATTGACTTTAGCATTTTGAATGGCAGTGTGTTCCCTGTGAAAACAAGAGATTTTCTTCATGAAAATTGTGAACAAAAAAAGGCCTAAATCATTATGATGAATGGAGAAGAATGGTTTTCCATTCATTAAAGTTTTTTACATTAAGCACATCAGGGTTCAACTGGTTGTTAGAAATGTCTATTCATATGATGGTTTGTGTGTGTCATTTAACAACAAAATAGCATTTTGAGAAAAAATAACATTGTTTTGAATGCAAAGTTTCATTTTGCAGGAAAAGTGAGGGGCTTTGCCCATTGTGTGTTTTTATGATTTGTGTGTAGAGTTCTAAGAGTATGAGGCGTGCTTTCGGAAAATGTGTGTAGACAACTAGGCTATGTTTTATTTTTGACTTTCTGAAGTTGGGGTTCCCATGCCCACCAGATATTTTCACAAGAGGACCAGAAACTTTGTAGTGGTCACTAGAAAGGCTCATGTGCTCACCAGAAACTGTTTATGTTTATTTTTATTTTGCAAAGTCACCTCAGGGCCTCTGTAGGGAGCAGTGTGGGGTTAGTTTGGGGTTAGTGTGGGGTTAGTGTAGAGAGCAGTGTGGGGTTAGTGTAGAGAGCAGTGTGGGGTTAGTGTAGGGAGCAGTGTGGTGTTAGTGTGGGGTTAGTGTAGGGAGCAGTTTGGGGTTAGTTTGGGGTTAGTGTAGGGAGCAGTGTGGGGTTAGTGTGGGGTTAGTGTGGGGTTAGTGTAGAGAGCAGTGTGGTGTTAGTGTGGGGTTAGTGTAGGGAGCAGTTTGGGGTTAGTTTGGGGTTAGTGTATGGAGCAGTGTGGGGTTAGTGTAGAGAGCAGTGTGGAGAGCAGTGTAGAGAGCAGTGTGGGGTTAGTGTGGGGCTAGTGTGGAGAGCAGTGTGGGGTTATTGTAGGGAGCAGTGTGGGGTTAGTTTGGGGTTAGTGTAGGGAGCAGTGTGGGGTTAGTGTGGGGTTAGTGTAGAGAGTAGTGTGGGGTTAGTGTGGGATTAGTGTGGGGTTAGTGTGGAGAGCAGTGTGGGGTTAGTGTGGGGTTAGTGTAGAGAGCAGTGTGGGGTTAGTGTGGGATTAGTGTGGGGTTAGTGTAGAGAGCAGTGTGGGGTTAGTGTAGAGAGCAGTGTGGGGTTAGTGTGGGGTTAGTGTAGAGAGTAGTGTGGGGTTAGTGTGGGATTAGTGTGGGGTTAGTGTAGAGAGCAGTGTGGGGTTAGTGTGGGGTTAGTGTAGAGAGCAGTGTGGGGTTAGTGTAGGGAGCAGTGTGGGGTTAGTGTGGGGTTAGTGTGGGGTTAGGTGCCTTGCTCAACGTGCTCCAGTCAGGGATCAACCCGACAACCCTTCAGTTTCAGGCTGTAGCCCTAACCAGTGGGCCGACAGCTACTTCCACGTAACACACATATGTTTGTTATTTTTCTATAAACTAGCCAAGTGGTTTTTTTGTTTATAATTTGTTGTTTTTGTAGAAACTGCGTAACTAATAAAAATAAAAGTTTTCTGCTAAAACTTGACATTGAGCACTAGAATCTTTACAGTTCTTACCACAAACTTTCACATGTGTACCAGAAACTTTCTAGAGCTCTCCAGAAAAGCTTCACCACTCATAATTGAACTAAATAATTACAAAATCAGAAGATAGAATAATAGAGTCATAAAGGTGATTCCCCTATCGCCCCAAGCCCCCAGTCTTTCCTCGAGCTTCACATTACAATCTTCCCACCAGCTTCATGAGGGTGAACTAGTCACACCAGCTCAGCTAAGCTGAACTGCACTGTGGGATTCAGTTAAGAGGTGATTGCTGATGTTTCTCCTGCCTACTTTTTCCCTTTCGCCATTTCAGGGGGGAGACCTTTGGATACATCTCTCCTCAGGGATGGGGCACTAGACATAGAGTCTTTTGCTAGATCCTTCCACATAGACAGGACACTGGAGAAAGTAGACTCTGGTCCCTCCCTGGACAATGTGGTAGAATGACGGGTAAAACAGACAGAGATTTCAGAGGAGGACAAGGAGAGTTCACTTTGTAGTTTTTAGTGCATACTTAGTCAAATAATAACTGACCATTTATTTCTTAAAGGTGTACTTCCACGAGAAACTGGTTAGTACTTGCTCTTTTGAAATATGATAGGTCACCCCGAGTTGCATATGCATGCTGCATATCAAAATGTTTTTCTACCCCCATTTTCTATATCAGTCAAAAGAAGACAATAGGCGAGAAAAACGACCCAATGCGAAAAGGGCCTGCAGCGTGACGTAGACGTGCAAATGCATATAAGAGAAAATGACTGAATGGGCTTTAAAAGATGTTAGCCTGTGACTGACTCGCATAAGATTAGCAGGCTAGTTGAATGACTGAACTGCATTTAGCCGGGCACTTGCACTGTTTTGCAAATATTACCATTCTGAAACGTTCATTGACAAATGGTCAGGAAGCGACAGTGCTTGTGCCATCTCTCCTTCCTCTTCGGATTCAGGATCAAACACATAAGGCTGTATTTCCAAAGACATTCTGTGTGCAGTTTTAGCGCTGTCAAGTTGACTTTTCTCCTTTACCTTACTCTGCTATCAAGCTGACTGTGGGGCAAAGGAAGCTGCAGGGAGCGTGTCACGCCTCTGGTGAAATCGTGTCCCCCCCCCCCCCCCCCCCCACCCCACCGCAAAATTAATGAAAACATGATGGAAGTACACCTTTAAAAAGATTGTGTATTTTGTATGTAACTTTACATACATACTTATATTAATTTATATAAGCGTATGAAATAATTTCATTATACTACTTCTACATAATAAAAGTAAAAAAGTGTCTACAATATTACTACAACAGTAAAATATGTTTGTTATTTTTCTAAGTTAGTCGAGTATGTTTTGTTTATAATTTTGTTGTTTTACAGTGCTGTACATCACTTTGGAGAGAGAGTCCGCCTACATACTACAGCTGTAACTGGAACTGTGACCTGCTGCTGATTCTCATTAGTTCAGCTGCAGAGGTGAGAAACCTGGCTGCAGATGGTAAGAGTGTTACCATGCTAGACAGGTTCCCTGATCAGCTAATGTCCTTGACTGAAGAGTTGTACTAAGTATACTGGTTAACTGCATGAATGAAACAAGTATGTGGTAAGCTTAGTGTAGATGAGATTTTCATGCTGGCTGCATTGTATAAATCTAAGTTACCTGTGAGATTTCTGTTACCTGTGAGATTGACCCGCCGAGTCCTCTCCCAGCTGGAACTCCTGCTCACCAGGGGAACTCATCCTGAGGAGCCCTTCCTGACCCTTTGCTTGAGAAGATAACACCACCTCACCTCATTTCCTGATCAGGAGTGAGAAATATGAGAAACCAGATTTAGTACAATTAGTTTTAGTACAATTTAGTACAATAGTACGATTCAATATAATTTCACTTATAAAACTGGTTTTAAAATTTTCATATTGTCATATATGAAATATTGTCATATTTTCAAGTGGCTAACATCTGCTTTGGTTACCTAGTAGTTACTGCTCATTGTTTTAAATTTACACTGAGTTTAACCTTGACAGCACTCCACCATGCAGCAGCAGTCACAGAACGCAGATGCACATGACGGACAGATTAGAACATTTATAGGCCCTCACAAGATACACACATCTCAGAGCGGGATTGGGTTGTTATTTGAAATCCTTAGAAATTAAGATGTTCTGCAGCTAGAAAAAGAATCAGGTCATTGCTCCCTAAAGTCCATCGGTGTGCTCATTTAGTCCCTGCCATGCACCCTCAATCTGTGTTGTGTGCTCTCACAAACAGCTATGCACTCTGTCACCATATCTCCCTCCTCGCTTAGGATCTCTGCTTTGTGCGTTGAGCGTCTCATCTTTGTGCAGAGTTACAGACGTGCATCAGGGCCAGACAATGGGAACTGTACTCCATTGTGCTATATCCAATCTAATGACCTTTCTGTAGTCGATCTGTAATCTTTAACAGCCACTTTACCAAGACGCCATTTTAAATACACTGCCACAGCATTAACCTACCAACCAAAGGTCACATTTGAATTCTCTCCTAGTACCTGCATAGCAAAGGATTTCTTCACAGTTTTATGGCACCCCTATCAATGCAGATGTCACGCGCTCGCTGTGTGGAACAGGCCTGATGATATGAGGCTATTAACCAGAACACTACAAGTACTCCACCATATAATCAGAGGTCGACAAGGTCACAAACCTACGTAAATACAGTACTTGAATAAATCTTTAGCGACCCTACAGGTTGGACGTGGAATTGTCTCTCATAGAGAACTACAGAGAGACACTCTGCTCCGCCAAACTTACTTAGTGCAGTTGTAGCCCATGGAGGGAGAAGTGCCTTTATAGCCCGTCGTGGCAAAGGTGCCCTTCACCCAGTTTCAAGTTAATCAACCACTGAAACGATTTTGTAAACATTTTAAGGTTGAAAAAACTACTTAGTGTTGCTACAGTACTTGAGCAAATATACTTAATTATTGCCTGCTGCTGCATATAGTAAAGAACAACCGAAGACCATTATCAACCATCTCTGGAACAACGTTCAGAAGCAGTTCTACCACTGTACCATCCAGTTCGGTACAATATCAACTACACAAGCAGAACAGCTAGTCCTGCTGTAAACCAGAGCATTGGCCAGCAACACAACAGACTCACACAGACAAAAATCAGACGGTTAAGAAATATACTGTCTATGGCAAAAACATCTTAGATCAGTCTTCAATATGAGACAAACAGGCCAATTCTTAATACCATGACGATTTATTAAACTGATGGTCTTGCTCCAAACTACAAGCAATCGGATTTGAAGTTTGGCCCCCGCTACGTGTAGGCCTAATGAAAGGTTGACCTGGAAAGTATTTTAATTATTATTTGTCAAAGATTGTAGCTTTAAGGTCAGTCGTACCTTAGGTATATCCAGGCGCTGCACTGGCTCCTTATAACATGTTTAGATGTAAGAGAAGGCGATCAAGAAGTAACCTGAAGCTTACCAGGAAACTGGACCCTTCAGCCTAACAACAACCACAGACTGGGCAAAGGACTTCTGAGATAATGTGACTATCACCTGTGTGATATCAGCCCCAAACCTGTAATGCCGGCCTAGGGTTAATATTTTACTTGGAGATGAACACTTCATGCCACATGTTTGCTGTTTGTATAACCATTGTGGAAGGCTTACAAATACTGTATATTCTGTCATTTTATGGAAAAAAAGAAACAATGTTCATCATTTTGTTTTAAAGGAATATTATAATACGAACTAAGTCATTTAGCTATTTGTGCTCTGACTGCCATTCCAATGAGTCTGCCTCTTTTGTGTGTGTGTGTGGGTGTATGTGTGTGTGATTGTGTCTGGTTGTCACGTACTGTATGGAATTAGCCTGCCTACGCACTACAATTCAAATGTAGCACACAAAGTCAACGTCATCACTCACGAACACTCCCTCTGTTTGCTGATTGCCTAGGATTGGCTGGTACCTAATACAGCAACGTCAATGGCAGCAAGGCCTGACCCTCTGTACAAAATGAAATGAAGTATAAGGGTCTGGTTTACCAGGCTAGCCCCATCACAGTTTATATTGTGTGTTATAAAGAGTCACCAAATTACTCTTTATGTTTCCAGCGTGATAACTCCCCCTGAACTATGGTGAGAGTTCAGTTCTGTAGTCATCACTTCACTAACAGCATGGGCCATTACTCAAAGCGTAACCTCAAAGTTTCACTGCACAACACACTGTGGTACATTTATTTCGATTGTTTGTGTGTGTGTGTGTGTGTGTGTGTTTGTGTGTGTGCTTAGTAAAAGGGAGTTTCAAGAGTCAAGAGTGTTTATTTGTCAATATACCATAGTACAAGTAAAACAGTAACTGTACTGAAATGGTCACTGGTGCTCTAAACAAACAGCCATATGAAACATTAAATCATTATATTAAAAGTAATAAAATTCCTTTTAAGTTGAATTTGGAGACTCAGTCAGCCTGGTGGTTTCAAATCAGGAACAAGGTTTATTCTTAACATTAAGGACATCACAGACAGACACACACACACACACACACTCACATACACACAGGACGATGACAGACACGACAAGACTAACTAACAGTGTTTTTCTGACCTGAAATGTCTGTAGACAGCCAATGGCTGCACCCAAGTTACACCCCAAAATGCATATGCAATGGTCTTTTGTTAAGTACTCTAGTCTAGTATACAGTGTCTTCCTAATCAGATAAGAAAAGGTGCCAAATTGTCTGTATGTTAATCCACCAGACAGGGTCGGTTATTCAGAATGGTAAAGGAAGCCAGTTGTTCACACCTCCTAGCTCAGCCAGAGACACATACAAAGCTTTTGATCCTAATACAAGAGTTCCAAAACCAACCAAGGGATTTGAAATAATAATAAAATGTTTCAACATTAAAATGCTATTTACAAGAATATTATTATTATTACTCAAATACCATCGATATACACTAGGTGCACTAAAATGCTTACATACACAAAGCTTTATATACACTACAGTATACAATACTGTACACAACACACACACACGGCACTGAGACACAACACATGGACAAAGGCTCTCATGGGCTGAGTGGCAATGTGCACACCACTAATATTAGATTAAATGATATGACTGTACAAGGGTGTGTTGCCTTTACAGGGGTGAGGTAGTGCAGACAGATATTTAGCCTTCAGGGTGGGGGTAAAGCGGCAAAGGGGCAAGTGTGGCCGTAGGAGGCTGTAGGCTGTTCAGGAGTTTCTCCTGTGTGTTTACGGCCCTGATAAGGACGTGGTTAAACCTTAACTAAAATCCAAGTCATGCTGTGCTGTAAATGGCTCTATTGTGTACGGATTACATGACTTAAATATATTACTGTCAGTCATGTTTTAGTCCTTATATCTGTAATAGCATATTAGGTCTGGGTCAGTCATCTTTTAGTCCTTATATTTATCTAATATTTCATTTGCTTACGTTTTAACTTCTTAAGTCTTTCAATTTGAGGTATTTTATTCTGCTCCTTTATTGTATTATATGTTATTGTAGTGCTTTACAATGATATACGACTGAGCAGTCACACTGATCTCAACAATTGTTATTACATACAAGTCCATTTGGCACCCACACAATCTGTACACACTTTGAAGGGCAAAGCACAGTTTGCCAGTGTATTTACGCTGGTGACACAACACATTAGTGTAGACATCCTGCAAAGTTAGAATAAAGAATAACTCACCATTCAGTCCAGGTGTTAGTCTGCCTCCATTCTTTGGCACTCAACCCATCGGTGAACCAGCTTCATGCGTTACACACACCTCAACGTGTTTCTCCAGGTTAGACTCTTATATAAAATATGATTTCAACGCAGTCTGATTAAGGCATATAGCGTCTTTCTCCCTCTAAAATGGAGTCTGTGGTCTTCTAAAATGGAGTCTGTAAAATGACCTTTGGTTGTTTTGCCCTTCTATCAAACACGTAAGGAGGAGGTGTCTAAGGTTTACAATGTAGCGATTACAGATGCAAAACATGGACCGCCTAAGAAGCAATTGTCTGCCTATTTTAACTCTTACCGGTCAGTCTGTGTACAAGGTGCAATTTTTCCTCCACGTTTTACCCAACATGTCAGCAACACCAAAACAGTCTAAGCCTAAAGACTGTGTGAAAGTATAGTTTTGGAAATAAAGCTTTGTGTGCATGCGTGCTTGTGTGTGTGTGTTTGTGTGTGTGTGTGTGTGTGTGTGTTGAACGAAGGGTTCTGTGCGCTGTGTATTGTAAGGAGAGGATTATATGTCATCTCTCCCATATTGAGAGAAGGAATGAGTGAATATGAATGAGTGAATAAATGTGCATGAATGAGTGAATGTGAATGTGTATGAGTCAATAAATGCAGATGAGTGAGTGAATGTGGTTGAATGAATATGAATGTGGGTAAGTGAATGTGGATGAGTGAATATGGATGAGTGAATGTGGATGAGTGAATGTGGATGAGTGAATGTTGATGAGTTAATGTGGATGAGTGAATATGAATGTGGATGAGTGAATGTGGATGAGTGAATATGAATGTGGATGAGTGAATGTGGATGAGTGAGTGAATGTGGATGAGTGAATGTGGATAAGTGAATGTGGATAAGTGAGTGAATGTGAATGAGTGAATATGAATGAGTGAATAAATGTGCATGAATGAGTGAATGTGAATGTGGATGAGTCAATAAATGCAGATGAGTGAGTGAATGTGGATGAATGAATATGAATGTGGGTAAGTGAATGTGGGTGAGTGAGTGAATGTTTGTGGATTAGTGAGTGAATTGCCCCCAGCATGCACAACAGTTACTAACACTTGCCCCCATAGCACTCTAATACCCCATTACTGACATTTGCCCCATAACACTCTAATACTAACCCCCCATTACTAAAACATTCCCCATAACACTCTAATACCCCACATTACTAACACTTGCCCCATAACATTCTAATACCCCCCCATTACTAACACTTGCCCCATAACACTCTAATACTAGCCCCCCATTACTAAAACTTTCCCCATAACACTCTAATACCCCCATTACTAAGGCCCCGTTCAGACTGGGTTTTTCAAAATCCGGATTCAAAATCCGAATAAAATTTATCCTAGAACCTCTTGCGTTCATACCAGACTTTACTTAATCTGGTTTTCAAAAATCCTGCCTGGCGAATATCCGGTTAATTGGCCATGACTGCAGTTCGAATAGAAACCGCTAGATGTCGCGAAGCAAAGTGGGGTTAGCGAACAACAGCCCGGCAAATTCGCGAGAAGCATAAAAACTACGGATATAAAGACATGGTATAACAAACCAATCCCCCTTCCCCACATAAAATAAATGTGAATTGCTTTTACTCAAGCGAGCTTAATCCTACATTCTCTGTAGGCTATGTCTCGTGGCTGGTGGTGAATGCTTGGCTGGTAACATTTCAATTGCCCACCGTGATGCGGTGGATTAAATGACTCCTTGTCAAATTAATTGGAAGAAACAAATGACTAGGCTTATAACATTGCCTTGTGTCATTTTGGGCAATGCAGTTTCGCAGTGCTGAAGTGTGCAGCTGCCGACATAAAATCCCAACTTGCCAGTGTCTCTCCTTTACTGTACATGCCTTGTGCATGGTAACGTGGTTCTTCGCGGTGACTTCGCAGTTAACTGTTCTAAACGTGTGTGTCAAGCCAATAGGTCAAAATCACTTGTTTTTCTATTAAATTCATATATATTTGCCATTTCCGATTGTTTGGGCTGACGGTAGTGGTACCGTTGGTTTAAAACAAGACTTTGGGAATGACCAATGACCGCGTGATGATGACCGTGATGATGACCCTGTGAACCCGGAAGTATGACGCAATTATCCGGATTAATGATCCCTTAGCATTCAGACTAGGTTTTCCGGCCTCAAGATCCCTTAAAAAACCACCTCCGGTTTTTGAAAATCCGGCTTAACCCCTGGGAAATCCTGATAATTTGCATTCACACTAGGATAAATTTTATCCGGATTTTGAAAAACCTGATAATCTGGATTTTGAAAAGTCTAGTGTGAACGGGGTCTAACACTTGCCCCATAACATTCTAACACCCCCCTATTACTAACACATTAGAGTGGACTTACTGAAGACTGAGGTTGGGTCAGCTACTGTATGTTTGGACTCTTTAAATACCATTATATACATAACAGAATACAGTACCACATATACCAATCTAAGTAAGAGAGATGGAGTGTCATGACTGTGGTTGATTGCCATTCGAACGAGCCTGGCTCTTCACTGTGTGTGTGTGTGTGTGTGTGTGTGTGTGATGGAGTGCTGTCACTATGGTTGAGGATGTGCTCTCTGACTGCCATTCCAATGAGCCTGGCTCTTTGGAGATCTGTCTGTCTGTCGTTTGTCTGTCTGTCTGTCTGTCTGTCTGTCTGTCTGTCTGTCTATCTGTGTAATGACAGCTCTACCCAAATGATGAAGAACACGAGACATAAATATGAGGTCATCACTTCTCTGTAACTCTGTAAGGACACACATTTACACATACAAAGAAACACACACACACACACACACAGAACCACACACACAACCTAACAACCTCAATGTCCATTGTTGTTAAACACTGTAGTACAAGGCCATACTATTTGTTTACTCAGTGTAGTATCACACACTCACACACACACACACACACACACACACACACACACAGGAAACTGAGTAACACATACAGTGGTATGAGAAAGTTTGGGCACCCTTGACAATTGGCATTATTTATATTCAGCAATCATTGGGTGTTTTAATTCACAACTTAATTTTGATATATCAAATAACTGATGAACACAATCATATTTCAGCAGTGAAATGAGGTTTATTGGGTTAACAAAAAATGTGCAATATGCCCCAAAACAAAAAAAGGCCCGTGCATACATTTTTGGCACCTTAATAGAAAAATCATATTAGTATTTAGTAGAGCCTCCTTTTGCAAAAATAACAGCCTGTAGATGCTTTCTGTTGCCACCAATGAGTGTCTGGATCCTGGATGATGGTCTTTTGGCCCATTCCTCCTGACAAAACCTCTGCAATTCAGTGATGTTTGAAGGATTGGACAGTCTGCTTCAAGTCATCCCACAGATTCTCGATGATATTCAAATCTGGGGACTGGGGTGGCCATTCCAAAACATTGTACTTGTTCCTCTGCATGAATGCTCGGGTAGATTTTGAGCAGTGTTTCGGGTCATTATCTTGTTGAAACACCCATCCCCGGCGCAACTTCAACTTTGTGACAGACTCTAGAATTATTCCCAAGAATCTGCTGATACTGAGTGGAATCAATGCGACCCTCAATTTTAACAGGATTCCCAAGTACCAGCACTGGCCACACAGCCCCACAGCATGATGGAACCTCCACCAAATTTTACTGTGGGAAGCAGGTGTTTTTCTCAGAATTCTGTGTTCATATCGCCTCTTGTTGTGACCAAACAATTCAATTTTTGTTTTATCAGTCCAGAGTATCTTATTCCAAATTGATAATGGCTTGACTAAATGTTCTTTCGCATACCTCAAGCGACTCAGTTTGTGGCGACTGTGAAGAAAAGGCTTCTTCCGCATCACTCTTCCGTACAGCCTTTCCTTGTGCAAATTGCGCTGTATTGTTGACTGATGCACAGCGACACCGTCTGCAGCAAGATATCCTTGCAAGTCTGTGGTGGTCTGTGGGTTGTTTTTAACCATTCTGACCATCCTTCGTCTTTGCCTCTCTGGAATTTTACTTGGCCTACCACTTCTGGGCTTAACAAGAACTGTGCCCGTGGCCTTCCATTTCCTCACAATGTTCCTGACAGTGGAAACTGACAGCTGAAATTTTTTGGACAGCTTTTTGTAACCCTCCCCTAAACCATAATGCTGGATAATCTTGGTTTTGAGGTCATCAGAAAGTTGTTTTGAGGCTCCCATGTTGCAGCTCTTCAGAGGAGAGTCAAACAGAATGAGAACTGGCATTTGGCCACCTTAAATACCTTTTGTCATTATTGGATGCACCTGTCAATTAAGTTCAAGGCTTAACAAGCTCACCAAAACAACTTTGGCCGTGTTTCCCAGATGCAGTTAAGACATTCTTAGCGTTAGGAACTTCTTAAGACCCTTCTTAAGGCTCCCGTAAGAAGCAACCGCGTTTCCCAAAATGCTTCCAAGCCTAGAAAGACCCGCCGTTAAGAAGGATCTCTAAGAAGTTTCTGGAGCCTTCTTAACACCCTTATTAGCGACAAAACAGTGAAAACAGCACCCCCCTCAGGCAGGTAAAGCAATGTGACACTAAGCAAGGAGATATTAATGCAGTACTCCATTTCTCCTGATCGTTTTTTCTCCTTTCCCCGTCGTTCATGACAAGCAGACGCCAATTTCTCGGTTTTTCACATTTACTCCTCATATTGCAGATTTATATCAGACAAATCAGAATATAGCCTACACATTAAATGAAATGACGTACTGATTTATTTTAATTTTATTTGAACTTAATTATTTCCCTGGTTTTTGTGTGTTTTGGTAATTATTATATGTGTCAATTTGTTTTTGTGCGCGCCATTCTGGGATCGATTGCTCATTGCGCTCCAGTTAAGAAGGCAGATAAGAAGGTTCTTAAGACGATGATAAGAAGGGCGTTAAGAAGACGTCTGGGAAACACTCTTATCTTAACGCTTCCTCTTGGCCGACCTCTTCTTACCTGGGAAACCTGGCCAATGTGTGTCCAATGATCTTGTGATGATTAGTTACAGGCCATCAAAGCAACAAAATGACAAGGGTTCCCACATTTTTGCACAGCCTATTTTTTTTACATTTGATTTAATTTCATACAATTGCATACTATGAATACTTAAAATCTGTCTTTAGAAATCAAGCTAACACTTGGCTCCTATGGGCAACATGCCACCAAGATAATTTTATGTGAAGTCAGAGTCTTATACAGCCTCAGGGGGGGTGCCCAAACTTTCTCATACCACTGTACATGTATATTACAGTAACACACACACACACACACACATCCATGGGGTCATAAAAAGGAAAAAATGCTTCGTTGCACACACAGAGACACCTAGGCACACACACACGCACACACACATTCTTTTAGTGAGTAATAGATGTGTAGTATCAGAATCTGAATGTTTCCATGAGGATTTTATGGATGTGTCATCACACACTGTGTCTCTTTGCTTACCCCAGTGTCTGTAGTTTACAGTCATTAGATTCACGAGTAGAGCAGAGATCTGCTTCACTCCTGAGTGTCCTAGTTTATTAAAACCTGCAGTCAGTTCTATCAGGTGTGAGGGATTTGATGTCAGAGCTGAAGTCAGAGCAGCACAGCCCCCTTCTGTTATACTGCAGTCACTAAGCCTGTAGAGAGAGAGAGAGCAGGACACTCAATAACACAGAGAAACATAGATGCTCATCACACACACACGCACACACACACACACACCTAAAGAAACATAGCCAGCCACCCACCCACCCTACTTTGAAAGAAATGTATTTGTATCTACACATCTGGGATGCCATGGAGCCACAGAGGAACTGTCCTTTTGAAGGGCGTACACTGGGCCCTGACACCGGAGTCCTCTTTAACCGCCTTGAACGAGACAAGGAAAGGGAAGCCCAAAATTTACAGGAAAAATAAACGTAGCTGTCATTAAATCATTACTTCCTGCCTCTTCTACTTTGTAACAGCCATTAAAGTTTGTTGTAAAAAAGAAATGTGCATTCATCGTTATTATAAAGCCTTTGTTTGCTAGCCTGGTAAACCCACCCCTCGTACTTCATTTCATTTCGTGCAGAGGGTCTGGACCAGAGTCTCTTGAGGAGCATTTGGCAATCGCAAAAAGTACGGTCCAATCAGCGAACAGAAGGTGTGTTCGTTAGCTGTGACGTTGACCTTGTGTGGTGCATTTGAATTGTAGTGCGTAGGTAGGCTAATTGCATACGTGACGACCAGAAGTTAGCGATTGGGTAAAGGCAGAGGCACTTTTTTAAAACCACACCTCCAGCAAATCGTTTCTGACGGTCTCTGTTCCAGACCCTCTGCACAAAATGAAATAAAGTACGAGGGGCGGGTTTACCAGGCTATTTGTTTGCTACTAACTAGCAGATTTCAACATGACTGCTAGGTGGAAGCATATGGAATCAGATTTGTGCCTTTAAATTAAAAGAAGACTTTTACAAACCCAATAAAAAAATATCAATTCAAAATACCAAATTAAAAAAATCAACCAAAAAAAATTTTTTCAAATAAAAAATACAAGATTGCAATTAAAAAATGTCAAATTGTGTAACAAAAAATTGCTTTCGCCTCTTTCTCAGTTTTGGATGTTGCCGTTTTCTTTGATCACGACTCCAGCCTTCTCGTTTGCGCTCCCTGATTTTTTGATTGCGATTTTGGCACAAACGTGCCTGGTGGGACGGGATTCTCATGGGTGCATTCCTATTGGTGTATTCACATTTGACGGACAGCTAAGCAAGCGTATGACGCGGCTCTGGCCACAGCAGCTACTCTGCTTCTGATTGGTTCTAACAACGTCATCACAGGCGCGACTGACCAAAAGGGCGGCAGAGATAACAGCACATTACAACCACAGCCACTAGACCTTCTGTGTTACAACCATTAGCCTACACCATACCAAAGAAGGACCGTCTTTGCGCATACGGTAAGTAAATGGCCGTTATATCATACCATTATATTAATAAAACCATGGCGAATGAGTGGATAAATACGATGGATGACAAACCCCTTCTTTCTTTAAGGAAGCCAGGACATCCTGCTCTGTTAGGGCTACTTAGTCCTGGCTTCCTTAAAGAAAGAAGGGGTTTGTCATCCATCGTATTTATCCACTCATTCGCCATGGTTTTATTAATATAATGGTATGATATAACGGCCATTTACTTACCGTATGCGCAAAGACGGTCCTTCTTTGGTATGGTGTAGGCTAATGGTTGTAACACAGAAGGTCTAGTGGCTGTGGTTGTAATGTGCTGTTATCTCTGCCGCCCTTTTGGTCAGTCGCGCCTGTGATGACGTTGTTAGAACCAATCAGAAGCAGAGTAGCTGCTGTGGCCAGAGTCGCGTCATACGCTTGCTTAGCTGTCCGTCAAATGTGAATAAACCAATAGGAATGCACCCATGAGAATCCCGTCCCACCAGGCACGTTTGTGCCAAAATCGCAATCAAAAAATCAGGGAGCGCAAACGAGAAGGCTGGAGTCGTGATCAAAGAAAACGGCAACATCCAAAACTGAGAAAGAGGCGAAAGCAATTTTTTGTTACACAATTTGACATTTTTTAATTGCAATCTTGTATTTTTTATTTGAAAAAAATTTTTTTGGTTGATTTTTTTAATTTGGTATTTTGAATTGATATTTTTTTATTGGGTTTGTAAAAGTCTTCTTTTAATTTAAAGGCACAAATCTGATTCCATAGAAGCACACATCACATTTGAGATTTTCTCAGTTGCTTGCGCATTCCTCAGAAAAAAAGAAATTGTAATATTGTCTCCAAGTACCTGCATTATCAATTTTGTGTCACATTGATGAAAATCTATAATACTGTACAGCTTCTCAAATGAAACATTACTTTCCCGAAAACATCTTGGGATGTATTAAGATGTGATATGGTACAGTATATAGTTATTATAGTTAATATATATTCAGTAAGTTAGTAGACGACGGTTAGTACGTTTAAGTGAAGATAGGTTAGTAGCCTACGTTTTCCAGGATTTACTTATACATGAATAATATACATAAACTAATTAGCATCAACCTAAGCATTTTGATTGACTGATATAAAAATATATCCCCAAGCAATTTCTATTCTGGCCCTGACAAATACTTACTTTTATGGGGCTTACACTATTTTCCAGCAGCTTATGTTAGATCTGCAATGTACTGTAGCGATGTGCTCGATTGTACCAGGCAGTGTACTCTCTCCTGGGGATAACTCATAAGATATGTTGTGTTGCGTTTCAGAAGTGCTGTGTGGCCACAAGGTGGCAGTGTAGCAAATATATGGTTCATGAGTTTCGTATGTATGTTCCTGTAGAAGAAAAAAGCATTGCGTGTTCTGAAAAGGCAAGCGGTGTGCACATGAAGACGAAGCAATTAAAAAGTCATTCTTTCCATATCCAAGTGTGTGCTAAAGTTCATCTGACCAGTGTAACACTTACATTGGGGAGTTTGCACAGGGCTTGAAGAAATGTACAAAAGTAGCTTGAAAAAATGACAACACTGACAGCACAAATATCAGACGGACACTCTATTCTTCTGTCCTGTCACCCCCCAAAAAAGTGGCACCAAGAAAGAAGCAGGACAAAGATGAGGCTTTCCAAATTTTCCAAACTTTTCATCCATCTTCATTCATGTGTAAGTTTTCAGTTGGCCGCAGCACCATAAATCACATAACACACACACATGAACGGAAAGTCCCGTCACCAAAGAGTATTTTTTAAAGTTTATGATTGCTTTATGTTAAAAAGTAACAACATCAATCTTGAAGTGGATGATTTCCTTGGTGGTGCTCCAGTAGACTTGGGGATGCAAGATGAATACAAATCGGTGGCCATGTTTAAAGGTGTCGCTGCATCACCTTTTTCATTGATTTTGCAGTGGTCTTCAGTATTAATAAATGCCCTGTGAGCCGGTTTTGGTGAAAAAAATGCTTCGGTGTTCCTGTTACAAGCTGTTCTAGTTTGGTGGACGAGATAGAGCAGGGAGAATGAAGGTGCTCGGCTATGCTACTCACAGGCTACAATAATTCAAAGCCCATTCAGTCACATCACTCCAAATAGAACATTTGAACGTTCTAATCAAAAACACATACTTACCTATACTTCGCTAAGTAAATGTGTGCTGGAACGAGACTCTTCCGGTAATCACAACTGTGGCATGGCTTTTTCTATTTAACAAACTTATGTCACTTTGTCTGCCTTTTCCTTATTCGCTTGTTTTCCCGCCTATTTTCTTTCATTGACTAATGGAGGCAATCTGGGTACAAGAACATTTTCACATGCAGCATGCATATCCAAGTTAGAGTGACAATTTGTATTTCCAAAAGAGCAAGTACTAAACGGTTTGTAGCGGAATCAGACCTTTAAGAGAGTATGTGAGGAAACTACTTTAAAGAGAAGCTTGATTTGTTTACTTTGTCGGACTTTGATTTGTTTGCCCAGCTGGATAACCCTAAACATTTCTATTCCAGTATTAGCTGCACAGAGAGCTTAATGTTCTTTTCTGCAGTCAACGTGGAAAGGTCTGTGCCAGACACAACTGAATCAAGCCCAACCATAATCCTAACCTCTCCCTACGTCCAAATGATAAGCAAAGTGGTTTGATGTAGGCACAAGGGGCATAGATCACCAAATACACCGATGAGGTGTAAATAAAGACCAAGGCATAACAACAGACATGCTTTTTTTAATGAGAAATACACCAAACTGAAAAATTGTACAAATTGAAATAAAATAAAAATTGCCTTATTCTTATAATTTCTTGCAGATTCTTCCATTGTATACTCCATGATAACTACTTCACAGCAGAGTGCTTCTCCAGAGGTCATAATTACATGTCTGAAGTGAAGTCAGCTGGACTCAGGCCCATGCGGAGCGCTGTACACAGGCTACAGGTCATAGCATACGGTGAACCTCCAAGCACAGTCCTTTCAAAGCGAGACCTCCAAGTCTCCCACAGCACAGGAAGTGATGCGCTGCAGGGTTCTCATCCATGTCGACATCTGCAGCACTACCTCTTCAACAGAAACACAGAGGAACACATGCTCGCACATGCCCTCACACACAGACAGACAGACAGACAGACAGACAGACAGACACACACACACACACACTCCTGCTTCCTCTCAATAGTAGTTGCCTATGTTCTGTCCAGGTTGCGTATCTGTTAAGACAAAGAAACAGGAAAACATGCATGCATATTAGGAAAATAAAGGGAGTTTTGTGCAAATGTGGGGACTGCGCCCAAGAGGCCAAGGGTAGTGTGTGCTAATGTGGGGAGTGATTGCCAAGAGGCTAAGGTTAGAGTGTGTTAATGTGGGTAGTGATTGCTAGGGGTAGAGTGTGTGTTAATGTGGAGAGTGATTGACAAGGGTAGAGTGTGTTAATGTGGGTAGTGAGACCAACGGTAGAGTGTGTTAATGTGGGGAGTGATTGACAAGGGTAGAGTGTGTTAATGTGGGGAGTGATTGCTAGGGGTAGAGTGTGTGTTAATGTGGAGAGTGATTGACAAGGGTAGAGTGTGTTAATGTGGGTAGTGAGACCAACGGTAGAGTGTGTTAATGTGGGGAGTGATTGACATGGGTAGAGTGTGTTAATGTGGGGAGTGATTGACAAGATTCAACTGTTTCTTACTGTACGTACAGATCAGGAGCGGCCAAAGCGAACAGGTCGCCGAGGTCGCTGAAGAAGCTTCGCTGTTGAATTCGCCTTGTTCGCTTTGTTCACTCATGACTTATAATTTGGAATGTTGCATTTAGCTCAGTAATTAACGGACATTGGTAAATCTATGTATTCTGGTTGGTTTTCGTCGAACTGCGTCATAGCTCATTACGATAAAGTTAGCTTTTCTTTTTCGCTCTGGTCGCCCAATTCGCTTCACTGCTGACGAATTCGCTTTGTTTGCCCGATTGGCCAACTCTCCGTAGAGAAATAATGACTTACACACGTATACACACACCCACCAATCAGCAGGAGCAGCAATGATCTAAAGTTTAGGTCAACACAATTTACTAACAGTATGTATAACAGTATCTGAAATGAATACAATACAAAGGTCTTCAACTGCCAATTAGAAGATTTATGCACATTTCAACTTTTCCCAAGTGAGGATTTCTTAGTCAAAAACCTAAAATGAACTACTATGATTAAAAACCCGAGAGAGTGGACCGAGAGATGAAGAGCAGCATGTCGTGGGGACAGTTTACCCGGAGGACTTGGGCCTGCTGCTGCTGTCGCAGGAACTGCTGCGCTTCTTGCTGCTGCTGCTCCAGTGTCTGGTTGGGCTGCATGGTGGGGTGCGCGGCCTGCCTGCCCATGTGGCTCAGGCCCTGCAGCTGCAGCTGCGACTGCTGCATGGGCTGGTGCTGGAAACTGGGGGAGGGGTGAAAGGTCACACGCTGCGTTAGTGCTCTATGTTAGTGTTCATGTAAGCAAACCTACCTTAGTGTTCAGCGTTAGTGTTCATGTGTCTGATGGGTCATTTTAGTGGTAAGGGCCAAACATTAGGCTTGTTTGAAATGGACTGGCTGGGTGAGTGGCTGGCTTAAAGCAATGCATTCTGGACTTAAAAGTGATGTCTCTGGACAATCTCGTCCGAACCCATGTACCCACCCATGTGGCACGGTGATGTGCAGAGGAAACTGTCCAAAAACATCACTATTTCAAGTCCAGAATGCATTGCTTTAAACCAGCCACTCAACCAACCGGTCCATTTCAAACAAGCCCACTGGTTCCACGATACATGTAATAACATTAACATCTCTGCCTTAATTGCCTGTACAGAATTGTACAAAGTTCTAAACACACGGCTCTATACAACACAGTTCACCTTTCGCGGTCTCGCAGATTTTTTTTAGTGCATGCTTTTTTTTTTACAGCGCATTGTATTCTGCACCCTGATTGGCTATAACATTGTCAATCAACCTCCTGTACAGTACAGAATGCTCTCAGCTTGTAAAATGTACATAAATCTTCCATTGCTAGCCGTGTGACTCTGAAGTGCTGTATGTTTGCAAGTTTGAACTTTGAGAGTAGAAGAGAGAGAAATGTAAGCGTAGCGTGAAGTTCTACCAGGAAGACGTAATGCGCGTCATCAGTTAGCTGTCGTCCAATCAGCACGTAACATCTGTCTTTAAATACGTCATCTTACCTACCTGCTTTGCTGCTCACAGGTGTATTCCGCTGTTCGACGCATTTTCCCCTCGCGCAACATCAGCCGTATCTGATTCCATGAGGATATAATACCAGTCCGCTTCTTCCTGCTCGCATTTGCCCGTACTGCTCTCGTCCTCAGTGGGCTTGTTGGGATAGTTAGCGCATTCATCGTGGTGCTCGTATGCTTTTGGCAGTCTGATAAATGATGATAACTATGCTAAAATGTTGAGCAGCTAACGGTGTTTGCTAGCGATTGGCTCATGTTTCGTTAGCCGTCGTCCTACCTGTCTCGTCAGTGCTACTTTGCAGGTTTCATTAGCTAATATACTGCCATGCTTCTACTCAACGAGGTCTGCTTGTGTAGAGGGATACCAAATGTTTTTTCAGCGTCTGGTTAAAAAGTTTTCTTCTCACATAACTGATCGATGCTTGGGATACGTACGTCGACGGCCAAATTCGTTTGCACTGTCCTGTTATCGCAGGCTACCTCATGTAGTTGCTAATATGCTAAGGGTTAGCTCCGGTTAGCTTCCTATCAGTCAAAATGGGCATATCAGTCTAACACGGATTACTCATTTACGGTATTTGTTTAAAGTAAGCTCGTACAAACATGTCGGAGTGTGAAAGTTGTCATGTGGGCGAATTTCGTCTAACCTGTAGCATACGTTTTCCAGGTTAGCTTTCTATAAATCATCTGACCATAGTCAAGTTCTATGGGGGCTAGTTTCTACCCGGTAGAAGTCCTGATGCTTTCGTTTGCTAGCTGTGACACTGTGCTATCGGCACACTAATATGAGGTCTAAATTCATCTGCAGAGAGACGTGTTTACATAGATGGTGTCTCGTGGGTTTTATTGTTGTTGGTTAATCTGTTCAACCTTTACAAGCTGTAACTGCACCAACGGTTACCTATGATCCACGTAATTGGCCCAATCTGTTTGCCCCGGAGCTATCGTGCTTGACGTGACTGTTCAGTTAGTGGGATGGACCGATGTCGTTCTTTTGTTTCAAGGTCAACCGTACTTCCCCGTGTGCACAAGCATTCTGTTCTGCTGCCAGTTCGGTAAGCTGATAGTTAAATGATGTGAATGTTGTATTAAAAGTCTTCAATTTTCTCTGCATACTGATGGAAACCAATTATTTACTCCCCGACAATTCAGTGTAGCATTTATTAAGCATTTTCATTCGTAGCTGCTTAATGTGGTGTTTATGGGGCTATTGCAGTAATTTTCCCTTTCATTTTCCAATGCAATCTTTGCACCAGATGCCATGTTTTAGCCCTTATTGACTAGGTTGATGGGTTATTTATTGGGCATTACAGTATATCACAAACATTTCGCTCAGGTTCCATTCCGTATTGAGGTACTCATTTAATGACTCATGCATGCAGCGTTGTTAACTGTCTGATTTATTTTATCTCTGCAGGCTAATTGCCCCAGGTGTGGTAGTTTACCAGTGGTTTGGCCATTATATCTTCGTCTTCGTAATCTTAACAGTGGTGTAGCATGTCCACTCTTGGCTGTCCAACCCTGAGTAGCCTTTTTGAAATGGTGCTGGTAAAGGATTTTTCCTAGATTTCCCAATGTTTTTCCACGGAATTGGCAAGAGAGTGATTAACAGTCATTTTGTGAGTTCTTGTGTGTTGCTTCTGCAGGCCGTTTTTCGTGTGTCGCTCTCAGCGAGCTGAACTCTGCATCATATGTTGCTCTTTGTAGGAGCCGATCTGTGTGTCATGCTCGTCGCTCTCCGTGAGAGCCTATTCATAGGTCACGTATGTTGCTCCCCGTAAGGATTGCTCTGTCATCTTGCGTGTTGCCTATCCTGATCCGATTATTTGGGCCACTCCTTTCGGGTTTGGAGCTGTGCCAACCGCCGTGTAACGCCCCGAATACATGCAAGTGAAATGTACCGCTTTCTCTCCGCTTGCTCCGCTTGAGTGGGAGTGTTCTGAACGTCAGTCAAAGAGATATGAAGTTTAAAAGGCTAAAGATGGTTGTTTTTCTGGCATGTCAATATAATGTTACCAACGGCACTGTTTCAAAGTTCATGTACGATTCTTTTGAAATGTTTATCTCTCCACCTGCCGCCTTCCAACTGAAAAGTCATTGGTTACCGCTCAGCAAACACCGCTCCTCATTTGCATAAAGTTCAGCAGAGCTAAATTTTTCGCCCACCTCGCCCGCCTCTCTGTTTATACAAGCCATTCGTTTTGTATTGGCGCTGCTGCTGTCAATTTAAAGGCTGGGGAGATGGTTGTCCTCAGCTTTTGAATATTACATCAGGTCCGATGATCGTGTCGTTCAGTCATTTCAATGGCACTCCCCAGAATTCAAGGTAAGCTTTAACGTCCGGTGGTGGTCGTTTTCGTCACTTTTTCATATCGTCACTGTTCACGGTGTTACCTGTGAAATCTCTCAATGTCTGTGTTACTACTGGAGGAATCCGTCATTGTTTGCTATGTGTAATGTATTGGTCAGCAAACACCGCTCTTTATTTACGTAGAGTTCAGCAGAGCTCCATTTTTCGCCCGCATCGCCCGCCTCTCGGTCTATACAAACCAATCGTTTCGTATTGGCGCTGCTGCTACAGCAGCAGTAGCAGAACGCTGTATACCTCCGAAGTCAATTCAAAGGCTGGGGAGATGGTTGTCCTCAGCTTTTGAATGTTACATCAGGTCCGATGATAATGTCGTTCAGTCATTCAAATGGCACACTCCAGAATTCAAGGTAAGCTTCAACGTCTGGTGGTGGTCGCTTTCGTCACTTTTCATATCGTCACTGTTCACGGTGTTACCTGTGACATCTGTCAATATCTGTTCCTATTGGAGGAATCTGTCATTGTTTGCTATGTGCAATGTATTGTAAAATAACTGTACTATGTCTGTGCTGAGACCTGAAGCATCCACCATGGACTGTGTCTCATCTGTCATCTCCGCCACTACTCAAGGCGTCCTTCATCGTCTGCGCCGACACTCGAGTTGCCAAAGTCACTTCAGAATGCATTTATCAATGGTGGTAGGGAGTCGTGGGTTGTCTCCCTCTGTCTATACCGGCCATTCGTTTTGCATCAGCGCTGCTACGGCAGCGGCAGGACGCCAGAATTCAAAGTAAGCTTCGACATCTGGTGGTCGTCTCGTCACTTTTCCTGGTTTCTGTTGACGTGATCATAGTTCCTGGTGTTGTAACATTCGCCATTGTCTCTGTTGACAATAGGAGGACTCACTATTTGCTATGTGTCATGTATTGTAAATGAAATGTACTGTATTATAATGGCTGCGTGGCCTTGTCGGTGTCTTATCTGTATTCTCTGCCATTCTCGGAGACGTCCGTCACTATCTGCGCCCTTCTTGGGCATCCGTCACTGGTCTGGTGGAAGCATCCTTACTGTTCGTTTTGTGCATTGAAATGTACTGTTATGTCATGTCTGTGTTGAACCTTGAGACATTCGTTATCGAGCTGTTTGTTGATGCATTCGTTTCTGTTTATGTGTAATGACCTACAATGTATTGTTCTGTCTGCGCCGACACCTGTGTTCCTCCTATCGTGGAGGCAGTCGGCAGTCATTTCCCTCCTATCGTGGAGGTAGCGTACCCCTCCTATCGTGGAGGTAGCGGCTTCCTCCTATCGTGGAGGTAGCATCCCCCTCCTATCGTGGAGGTAGCATCATCCTCCTATCGTGGAGGTTGCATCCCCCTCCTATCGTAGAGGTAGCGGCTTCCTCCTTTCGCGGAGGTAGCGGCTTCCTCCTATCGTGGAGGTTGCATCCCCCTCCTATCGTAGAGGTAGCGGCTTCCTCCTTTCGTGGAGGTAGCGGCTTCCTCCTATCGTGGAGGTAGCATCATCCTCCTATCGTGGAGGTTGCATCCCCCTCCTATCGTGGAGGTAGCGGCTTCCTCCTATCGTGGAGGTAGCATCCCCCTCCTATCGTGGAGGTTGCATCCCCCTCCTATCGTGGAGGTAGCGTCCCCCTCCTACCGTGGAGGTAGCGTCCACCTCCTATCGTGGAGGTAGCATTTTCCTCCTATCGTGGAGGCTGTCGTTTTTATTTCTAAGTGTGATGACATGCACTGTGAAGTTATGTATGTGCCGAACTCTGAAGCATTCGTTTTCAAGCCCGTGTGGTGGCCTCCTCTTCTGTTTCAGTGTAATGACTTGTATTGTCCTGTAATATTTTGTAATGTTTTGTCTGCACCTATACCAAAGGTATTTGTCTCTGGGCTTTCTTCTGCCTTTATACTCACACTGTCACCGATGTCCAGGATTTCAATTGCTTGCATGATTCGTTTTTTCAGTGTTTTTGGCATAATTATGCTTATTTGCAGATGGCGACAACTAAAGTGTTGGTGGGTATCTCTTCACGGCTCGGTAGGTTTTATTTTTATTTTGGGGGGTAGTGTTGAATTGACTTACGTAAGTATCACAACTATATCTCTTTATTTTGGGGGTATTACTATTATGCCCTGCCATTACTACAGTCAGCATCTATTCAGTTTTCAGTTTTATTGATCAGGACAAAGGACAGGACCTACGCCAAAGTCTGTTGTGCCATATCATTACATGTAATCAAATAAATTATTATCGTGTTACCATATACTCAAAGTCTTTCTGGTTGAAATGTGAGAGAATGTCAATGCCTGTCTGAGAAAAGTGTATAAAGTGTGTAGTGAGGGGTTTTACAGCCTTAAAACATCTATTATAATGGTAAAAAATAAAGCTGACTACTTCGCGGATTTCACCTATCGCAGGTTATTTTTAGAACGTAACTCCCGTGAATAACGAGGGACCACTGTACTACTACCACTGTAACTACAATGCTTCGTTATCTTCCCTGCAGGCTTACCTCTGGTTCTGCACGAGGTGCGGGTAGCCCCCTGGTGCCTGCTGGTGAACGTAGCTGCTGAGCCTCTGTGGCATCTGCCTGGGGTCCACCACGCCTGCGTTGGTGCCAGGGTGGCTGCCCTGGAAGTTCTGGTTGCCGTACGACTGGTTGGCGATGCTGCCGGGCTGCGAGGCTTGCGACTGCATTCCCCCTAAGCGAGTGTAACTGCGGTAGCCCTGTAGAGGTTTTGTTTATGAAACAGAACAGCTCTTTACATTTTTTGCACAAGACAATACTCCAAAAAATACATATCTTATTCCTCAAATTGTGACACTGATATTATGTGTATGTCAATATTGTAGTAAAACTAGTTGATGTCAGCACTTGCCTACTACCTAGAGTGTGTTAATGTGGGGAGTGATTGACAAGATTCAACTGTTTCTTACTGTACGTACAGATCAGGAGCGGCCAAAGCGAACAGGTCGCCGAGGTCGCTGAAGAAGCTTCGCGGTTGAATTCGCCTTGTTCGCTTTGTTCACTCATGACTTATAATTTGGAATGTTGCATTTAGCTCAGTAATTAACGGACATTGGTAAATCTATGTATTCTGGTTGGTTTTTGTCGAACTGCGTCATAGCTCATTACGATAAAGTTAGCGTCTCTTTTTCGCTGTGGTCGCCCAATTCGCTTCACTGCCGATGAATTCGCTTTGTTTGCCCGATTCGCCGACTTCCGTCGCTCTGGTCGCTTGTGATGTGAACACCCCTTCACCCCTCCACACGTATATACATATACACACACGTA
The DNA here is from genome assembly GCA_027475355.1 of Coilia nasus. Taxonomy (NCBI): domain Eukaryota; kingdom Metazoa; phylum Chordata; class Actinopteri; order Clupeiformes; family Engraulidae; genus Coilia; species Coilia nasus. The sequence continues at coordinate 2,491,233 of CM050202.1, forward strand.
TGTATACACACACACACACGCGCGTATACAACACACATGTATGCACACATGCATACACACACGCGTATACACACACATGGATATATATACATACACACACACACGTATACACACACCCACCAATCAGCAGGAGCTAAAGTTTAGGTCAACACAATTTACTAACAGTATATATAATAGTATCTGAAATGAATACAATACAAAGGTCTTCAACTGCCAATTAGAAGATTTATGCACATTTCAACTTTTCCCAAGTGAGGATTTCTTAGTCAAAAACCTAAAATGAACTACTACGATTAAAAACCCGAGAGAGTGGAGGAAGAGATGAAGAGCAGCATGTCGTGGGGACAGTTTACCCGGAGGACTTGGGCCTGCTGCTGCTGTCGCAGCAACTGCTGCAGTGCCTGCTGCTGCTGTCGCAGGAACTGCTGCAGTTTTTGCTGCTGCTGTGCCTGCTGCTGCTCCAGTGTCTGGTTGGGCTGCATGGTGGGGTGCGCGGCCTGCCTGCCCATGTGGCTCAGGCCCTGCAGCTGCAGCTGCGACTGCTGCATGGGCTGGTGCTGGAAACTGGGGGAGGGGTGAAAGGTCACACGCTGCGTTAGTGCTCTATGTTAGTGTTCATGTAAGCAAACCTACCTTAGTGTTCAGCGTTAGTGTTCATGTGTCTGATGGGTCATTTTAGTGGTAAGGGCCAAACATTAGGCTTGTTTGAAATGGACTGGCTGGGTGAGTGGCTGGCTTAAAGCAATGCATTCTGGACTTAAAAGTGATGTCTCTGGACAATCTCGTCCGAACCCATGTACCCACCCATGTGGCACGGTAATGTGCAGAGGAAATTGTCCAAAAACATCACTATTTTAAGTCCAGAATGTTGGTTAAGTCCACATTTGGTAGAATCGGTTACACTCTAGTTGGAATTTCCTGTGTTTCAAAGTTGACTATGTGTTTACTATGCTTTAGTGCAATTTGTGTCTTTTTGCTTACTCCAGTTTCTGTAGTTTACAGTCTGGATTCCTGAGTAGAGCAGAGATCTGCTTCACTCCTGAGTCTCCTAGTTTATTATCACTGAGATCCAGCTCTGTCAGGTGTGAGGGATTTAATGTCAGAGCTGAAGTCAGAGCAGCACAGCCCTCTTCTGTTATACTGCAGCCTCTAAGCCTGTAGAGAGAGAGCAGGACACTCAGTAACACAGAGAAATATACATGTTCATTACACACGCACGCACAAACACATAACAACAATTATGACACACGCACACAAACACACATGCACATACACATACACACAAACAAGCACAACGATTATGACACATACATACACACACACACACACGTGCACACCACACACTCTCTCTCTTACACACACACAAACACACACACACACACACACATTATCATACACACATTCACACTCTCTCTCTTACACACACACACACACATTATCACACACAGACACACGCACACACATACATACATACATACATACATACATACATACTCTCATGTAGACTCACACAACCATTATCACACACACACACACACACGGACACAACCATTATGACACACTGTAATAATTGCTCTCAACATTTTCCTGGTGATAAGTGGTTCTGAATATTTTGTGACCATATTTTCATGTTTTTCCCTCATCTGTTGTGATGGCTAGGCGTAAAGACACACTTCAATACAGGGGTGGTAATGATAGGGGTGATTTTCCCCTCTCTGACATAGGTGAGTCTCTAAAAATTCAGCGTCTGGCTGCTCAGGTAGAGAAACTGCAACAGCAGGTAGACACATTGACACATGCATTTAGTATGTCTATTGATTTGCAACATAGCTTACTGCAGCAGTTAGAAGAACAGAATTCTCAGCACTCACACAAACAGTTTACAGAGGCCCGCCCTATATTTACCTCAACTCCTGCTACACGTGCACTCCCTAGTCGTGACACCCATGCTGGTCACTCTTCAGATCACTCACTACAACATAACACTCAACACACACACCCCACAACCACCCCAGCTGCTACTACCGCTAGCCCAATGCATCTTCCTGGTCTCGTCCCAGCTAAGTTTGATGGAGGCAAGTCTACAGACCCAGAAGAATGGCTACAGTCTGTCTCCTTGTACAAGTCGACACTTGGTTTGTCTGATGCTCAGTTTTTCCTTGAGTTAACAAGGCTGTTTGAAAAAGAGTCTCGGAAGTGGTATTGTGCCATGCAGCCCCACCTAGTCTCTTGGAGTCCATTTTCAAATCTTTTTCGTCAGGCGTTCCTGCCTATAGACAATGAAGAAAAAATCTGGAGAGGGATTTTAGACAGGGTTCAGGCTCCCGGTGAATCTCTGCCTACTTTTGTCGCTCACCTAGTGACTGAGTTCAATCCTTGTGTTTGTAACCTTACCTGATGAAGGTCTGATGACCGAAACGTTGTAGCCTATTAAAGTATGCTGGTGGATAAGATAGTGTGCGGGATGTTCTTGTTTTATTGAACAAAATTTATCCCTGTGGTTTTGGGGGCTTTGGTGGCCTAATTTGTTAATGGGCCAGGTTTATCTCTTAATACTAACTATTTCTATTTTAGAATGTCATTTCATGTCTCACTGTCATCCTTT
>CM050202.1:2503837-2528837 GCA_027475355.1 Coilia nasus
TTCTTCTTACTGAGGTACAGCTCTGTCAGGAGTAAGGGGTTTCTACCCAGAACTGAAGTCAGATACGCACAGGCTTTCTCTGCTGCACCACTCTTCAACAACCTACAGAGAGGGGAGACAATTATGTTCATGTCAATATCCTCTGTCAGTATTCCTAAACATATCACAGAGAAATAGGACAAATATGACACAATACAATGCCAAACACTAACTACCTCTAATGTCATCATGTTACACAAACCAATACAGTTTCATTTTCCATATGCTGCTGACTGGGAAAAATGCTAACAGCGCACTGACTTCTTAGTCCAACTTCACTCTCTCACCTCAGTTTGCATTTTTGATTGTTCAGTACTGAAGTGAGGAGCTCCACTCCAGAGTCTCCAGGGTCGTTTCCTCTCAGGTCCAGCTCCTCCAGGTGTGAGGGGTTTGATTTGAGAGCTGAGGCCAGAGCAGCATATCCTTCTCCTGTTACACCACAGTCTGACAGCCTGGAGAGATGACAAAGGTCTGCTGTCAGATGTTGTTCATGTTCATTATTATACTGCGTATCAAAGTGTCACTGAACTGAATGGGCCATTCTCATATTCAGAGGTCTGATATTTCTGTACAACAGAGGCTGCTATGTATAACAGACCACTGCTCTGGGGTACAGCAGGTTCCTGTAGACCAGGGGTCTCAAACTTAAATTAGCAACGGGCTGTGCCCCTGCACAGCTATATGTGTAGCAACGCCACTGAGCAGAACAGCAGCTACATATGTTCTCAGGGATTTACTTTTTTATTTCAGTAGAATATTTCTGTAGGCGATAATAATTTGCTAAGTTGGTTCATTTTTATTTAGTGTTAATGCAAGAAAAAAACTGCACTAAATGTTGAGTGCAAATATGTAATATGCTATAGACTGTTGTTTTTTTTTGTAAATATGCAGGAACTGAAAATAAACGAAATAAGTGTTCAGCAATATTACACATCATTTATTTGTTTGCTTGAATGTTGGTGTGGCCCTTCTATGAGTTGATGTCATCAGTGTCCCTTTGAGTTTGAGACCCCTGCACTATATATCCTTCTTATGCCATGAAATTACTACTAAGCAGCATGTATAAAATACATCCTGTTTTTAAATGAATGAATACTGAGCTCCTCAGATTGCTGTAGACTAAGGACATGAATTGGAATAAGTATTTTACTGAAATTATGTAATGGGTCCAATGATGTCAATTAGCTTTCATCACTGAAAACAAGAATCTTTACATAATTCAGGAATTTTACACTGACCGTATACATGACATACCGTTTACCAGTTTTCAATATCCTAATTTTTTATTGAAGTATATACTGTTAAGAAATAAAGAGGTGTGTTTTAACTCAAAGTACTTCAGTATGAAAATGTCTTACGTCAGTGTCTCCAGTGCACAGTTTGGGTTCTTCAGTCCATTACACAGTTTTTGGACTCCGATATCTCCAATGGGGTTGTGACTCAGATCCAGTTGTCTGAGCTTTGATGCTTCTTTGCAGAGGACGGACGCTAGTGTTGTACAACTCTGTTCAGTGAGCCCGCAGCTATTGAGCCTGAAGGGGAAAACAGCAACCAGTGACTAGAAGCTCTTTTAGAAATGACCCTTCTGCTGTCTGTATTTTAGTGTTGTGCTCCTAGTGTGTTCTCCCTGGTTCTCCAGCGCTCCGTTGCCGACTCCTGCCTGCCTGACTCCCCTGCCCTTGGCTTCGACCCCGGTCCGTCCCTGGTTCTCCCTGGTTCTCCAGCGCTCCGTTGCCGACTCCTGCCTGCCTGACTCCCCTGCCCTTGGCTTCGACCCCGGTCCGTCCCTGGTTCTCCCTGGTCCTCCAGCCCACTGGTATCGACTCCTGATTGTCCTCTACTCTGCTCTGCTCTGCTGCCCCTGGTTTCGACTCCGGACTGCCCTTGACTCTGCTCGGCTCTGCTGTTCCCGGTATTCGACTCCTGCCTTCCCTCGACTCTGCTCGGCTCTCCTGCCCCCCGGTGTCGACCACAGCGCGTCCACAACTCTGCTCGTTTCGTCAGGGACCAGGCCACGGGTCTCTCCCTGTCCGTCTACCTGTGTGCCTCGGCGAGTGACTCGTCTGTGACTTTCCTGCCCTACCGGGCTATTGACTTTTCCCCCCTTTCCCCGAATCCCTTAATAAAAGGTCTTTTGTGAACTGTCGCTATTGGGTCCGTATCCGTCTGTCTGATTCCCGTGACAAAAAGATGCACACACACACACAAACATTATTATGACACACACAGGAAACTGAGTAACACAGGAACCACATATGTGTATTACACACAGACACAGACACAGACACACACACACACACACACACACACACACACATCCTTCTTATGCCATGAAATTACTACTAAGCAGCATGCATAAAATGCATCCTGTTTTTAAATGAATGAATACTGAGCTCCTCAGATTGCTGTAGACTAAGGACATGAATTGGAATAAGTATTTTACTGAAATTATGTAATGGGTCCAATGATGTCAATTAGCTTTCATCACTGAAAACAAGAATCTTTACATAATTCAGGAATTTTACACTGACCGTATACATGACATACCGTTTACCAGTTTTCAATATCCTAATGTTTTATTGAAGTATATACTGTCAAGAAATAAAGAGGTGTGTTTTAACTCAAAGTACTTCAGTATGAAAATGTCTAACCTCAGTGTCTCCAGTGCACAGTTTGGGTTCTTCAGTCCATTACACAGTTTTTGGACTCCGATATCTCCAATGGGGTTGTGACTCAGATCCAGTTTTCTGAGCTTTGATGCTTCTTTGCAGAGGACGGACGCTAGTGTTGTACAACTCTGTTCAGTGAGCCCACAGCTATCGAGCCTAAAGGGGAAAACAGCAACCAGTGACTAGAAGCTCTTTTAGAAATGACCCTTCTGCTGTCTGTATTTTAGTGTTGTGCTCCTATATCAAATTAAAACAAGAGTCAAATGCAATACTTCACATAACAGAGCATATCATTTATTAAATCATTTGTTAACATTGTACTTACAGAGTCGTTTGGGATTCCTCCACTACTGGCTTCAGCCTCAGGAGAGCTTCATCAGATCTGACGTACTTCTTCAAGTCAAACACATCCAGATTCTGGTCTGATGTCAGCAGCACAAACACTAGAGCTGACCACTGGCCAGGTGAGAGCTGGGCTTCAGAAAGTGTCCCTGCACTCAGGAAGCTCTGTATCTCCTCCACTAAGGAGTGGTCATTCAGTTCATTCAGGCAGTGGAACAGGTTGATCATCCTTTCTGAGGAATTGGCCTCCCTGATCTTGTCCTTAATGTAACTGATTGTTTTGTCTACACCCATCTGATTTGGTCCTCTGCGTATTAGGCCACGCAGGAGAGTCTGATTTGACTCCAGAGAAAGGCCAAGAAGGAAGCGGAGGAAGAGGTCAAAGCGTCCATCTGCATAAGCCAAAGCTTTGTCCACAGCTCTCTTCTGCAAGATGATCATGGATTCTGCCATTAGAGGATCACGCTGTGTGGATATTATGTCTGTCCTTTTAACTGCCATCATCAAAAATGCATACAAAGCTGCAAGATACTCCTGGATACTGAGGTGCGTAAAGCAGAACACTGTTCCGTGAAAAATCCCTGATTCTTCTCGGAAGATCTTCGTGCACATCCCAGAGCATACTGCTGCCTCTTTGACGTCAATGCCACACTCTCGGAGGTCTTCTTCATAAAAGATCAGATTGCCCTTCTCTAACTGTTCGTAGGCCAGCCTTCCTAGGTCGAGGATGAGCTCATGGTTCCACTGTGGCTCAAGGTCATGCACGTTTTCGAATTTGATGCTTCTCTGTCTGGTTTGAAAAATAAGGAAATATGTGTACATCTCCGTCAAAGTCTTTGGGATCTGTGTGTGTCCTGAGGAATAAATCATCTCAAGAACAGTCGCAACAATCCAGCAAAACACAGGTATGTGGCACATGATGTGGAGGCTCCTTGATGATTTAATGTGTGACATGATTCTGCTTGCAAGACTCTCATCGTTGATCCTCTTCTTGAAGTACTCTTCCTTTTGTGAGTCATTGAACCCTTGTATCTCTGTGACCAGGTCAACACACTCAGGAGGAATCTGACTGGCTGCTGCTGGTCGAGAGGTTATCCAAAGTAGTGCAGAGGGGAACAGATTGCCCTTGATGAGATTTGTCAAGAGTACATCCAATGATTTGACCACGCTCACATCAGTCAAACTTTCATTTCCCTGAAAGTTTAGCTGGAGTCGACACTCATCCAGACCATCAAAGACAAACAACACTTTGTATTTCTTCTGGCTTCCAAAAGTTAACTGCTTCAGTTCTGGAAAAAAGTGGTGAAGAAGATCCATCAAAGAGTGCTCTGTGTGTCTCATGAGGTTGAGCTCCCGAAAGCACAGTGGGAAGATGAAATTGATGTCTTTGTTTTCATTTCCCTCAGCCCAGTCCAGGATGTACTTGTGCACGGAGATAGTTTTGCCAATGCCAGCCACCCCCTTTGTGAGAACTCTTCTGACTGGTTTGTCCTGGCCAGGTGAGGGCTTAAAGATGTCAGCACATCTGATTGGTTTCTCCTGTCCAGCTAGTCTTTTGGATCGGGACTCAATCTGTCGGACCTCATGCTCCTCATTTAATTTCCCACTTCCTCCCTCTGTGATGTAGACCTCTGTGTAGATCTTTTCTAGCAGAGCAGAGCTTCCTTGTTTGGCTATTCCTTCAAACACAGTCTGGTACTTGTTCTTCAGATTTCTTTTCAAGTCATTGTGGCAAACTACATTCAGTTCATCTAGTTTAAAAACAAATGAAACATAAAAAGTTTTGGAAACCACTGACAGAAAAAAAAACGAAAACGAAAAAACAACAAAATGCAAATGACAACAAATGAAAACAACTAACAGCTGAATAATGTTTTCCGATTGTAGCTACTTAATGCAACTTTATGTTATTAACAACGAAGAAAAAAATCTTACTTTCATTTAGTTTGTCAGCAAGATCCTGCTGCTCCATCTTACAGAGGAAGTGCAGTACCATCTTGAGAACGCCTTCTCTGGCCTCGCTCTCATCCTCTGCTTTCATCTCAAAGTTTTCTTGGTAGTCTGGACTAAGAATCTGCTTAAATCTCTGCAGCTCATTCTTTAAAAAGGCGATGATCTTCTCCTCGAGCACCTAAAGCACACAGCACACATGCCCTTTTAGAGCTGCATTCACTATTATGATCTGAGACCTGATGGTCATTGATGTTTAGGTCTCCTATGAAAAATCCTGCTGCTTGTCTGATCAGTACAGAGTATAAGTTCTACTACTGGAAATTGTAAACACAGCTCTTTAGTAAATTCCCAGCACATTAGGTCAGGCTGGTCATTGGAGATGCATCTCAGATGTCCTCATGTTACACCATAGCAATGTTGAATCCCCAATGAAATACACAATGAAATATCATCTGGACTGCGCAGTGATTCAAACTATAGGTGAAATTATATCTATAATTCAAGCCTGCCATGTCTTTTCTGATCAGGGTCAGGTCTGTTCTTTACACTTTATGTGGCAGCTTTTATTATACTATGTTCTACTTTTTTAGGTGTACCTGGCTAATACATACTTGAGTGCAAAATTTCATGACCAATATACTTTCCTAAAATGTAAAATACCTCTGACAGTAGGTTGCTTAATTAAAGTTCAGTTTAGAGGCAATATCATGTTCCAACACAGTTTGGGAAACACTGCCTTGCAAATGCCGATCAGTGCAGAAGAATTGAATTTAACAGAAAGAAAATCTGTGAATTGATGATGGATTTCACAGATAGGTAGCTAAGAAGTAGGCAGTAGGGGCAGTGGGTTTTTAATATTATATTTTTAACAAAAAGCATCTGCGAGGGGCAAACCCTCACTCGAGTTGGCCTGGAGTGCACAGTAGTCCCTCGTTATTCGCGGGAGTTACATTATAAAAATAATAAAAATAACCCGCGATAGGTGAAATCCACGAAGTAGTCAACTTTTTTTTAAATAATTATTATAGATGTTTTAAGGCTGTAAAACCCCTTACAACACACTTACACTTTTATCAGACAGGCATTGACATGTTCTCACATTTCTCTCTTCTACTCTCAAAGTTCAAACTTGCAAACATACAGCACTTCAGAGTCACACAGCTAGCGATGGAAGATTTATGTAAATTGTACAAGCTGAGCACATTCTTTACTGTACAGGAGATTGCTTGACAATCACAGTCCCTTAGTCAATCAGGGCGCAGAACACAATGCGCTGTAAAAAAAAGCATGCACTAAAAAAAAATCCGCGAAACAGCGAGGGACCACTGTACTCTCTTTTGGACGACAGCCCCACCTATGAGTAATATAGCCTTAAAAAAGGTTTGGGGGAAATATTCCCAATATTTTACTCATCCAACCATCACTGTGTTTGAAAATAAATACAAATAGATGCATAGAGAAGTAAGAAAATAAATAGTGCACCTTAAGGGCTATATTTCCAAAGGGATGCACAAGTATTTGACTGAAAGAAAAGTATAAAGAGTATAAAGACTAAATTTCATTTTTTGTTGTAATGTTGGAGTGGAAGAGTCAATGCAGATAGCAACTCCAATATCTGGCACCTGGGTTTTAACCAATACACAAAATTGATACAATATTCCAAGAAAACATATATATACACATTTACAGTATTTCAATAGGTGTGTCAACAGTCCTACAATCAGACTTTTTATATTGCTTTTGGCATTCTAATTTTTTAATTGGTCTAATATACTGTAGTCTGCTGCATTAGTTCCAGTGTCAGTAAATGTACAGCATTCACCTATTTTGTGATATTTCATATTAATGTAGTTATGTCTGTAATAGCCAGCACATATAGTAGTTATATTGGTCTGTACGAATGACTGGTGAATACAGTTTGGTACAGTTGGTCCAAGCCATTATGAAAACATCAGCATGAATGCTGAATAAAAATCTGTAGTTCAAGCTAACGATCCAGAACCCCTTACCTCAAAAATGCGAGGTAGATCCCGTTGCTTATCCTGACCACTGGTTTCTTGTTCACTTCTCCTCTCTTGCTCTCTGTTGATAAAGGATACAGCACATCTGAGGACCACTTCCATTCTTTTACCATCTACCATCACTGACTAACATGACAAAACAGTTCCTGCAGCTTTAAGACTTAATGCTATTAACAGATAAAACATTTTGTTAACCCTTTCAGATAAGAATTTTTTGTCTTTGGGGTTTTCTGCATGCCATTATGTGAGACAGTACCACTACATGGGGGATGATGGGGTAGCTGAGCCTGTATCTGATCAACATAATTTCCATGTTAAGACGTCAATCACACAAACCATCCATTTAAACCATATTCAGTGTGAGCATTGAGAATAACCATATGGCTGAAACATCTGCTCGGAATTAAATGGTTGCTCCTTTTTCTAAAAAACTTAGTCTGGTCATTTTTGTGTGCCAACGTTTGTAACTTTCTTTACACCTTTTGGTTTTTTAAGCACCTGTGTTAACTACTATACATTCTGAGCTCAACAATACCTCTAATATTACAAAATCACAGTAGGGGTCAAAAAGGTGATGCCCATATTGCCCCAAGCCCAGTTTTTCCTCGAGCTTCACGTTACAAACTTCCCACCAGCTTCACGAAGGTGAACTAGTCACACATGTAAACTCCCCACCAGCTGAGCTGGGCTGAACTGCACTGTGGTATTCAGTTCGGGGGTGAATGCTGCTGTTTCTCCTGCCTACCTTTCTGCTTCCGCCATGTCAGGGGGGTGGTCTTTTGATCGATCACTCCTCATGGATGCAGCACTGGACATAGCAGACCCTGCTCTCTTCCTGGAGTACCTGGGAGAATGATGGGTTAAAGCAGACAGAGATTTCAGAGGAGGACCAGGAGAGTTCACTTTTTGTTTTTTTTAGTTTATACTTAGTAAAATAATAACTGCCCATTTATTTCCTAAAATGATTTTGTGTATTTGTGTATGTAACTTCACATACACACTCATATCAACTGACATAAGTATATGTAATAATTTCATCATGTATGGCAACAGTCACCATACCCTGAAATATTCTAGACTGATTTCTCAGAAGGATCAGTCTAGAATATTACAGTGTGAATTACTGTTTCGTTGAATCGTGTGTGCTGTGTCCGTGTGTGTGTGTGTTTGTGTGTGTGTGTGTGTGCTAAATATCCAGAGCTGTGACTGTGTGTCACGCCTGTGTCTGGCTTCCCAGTGACCACACCCCCAGCTCTGTGACTGTTGCTACACATGATTGCGGTCCTGTCTTGTTTTTCTCATGGAGTAAACCTTTTTTGGCCAGAACTTTGCCCAAGTGTTACTTCAACTATTATAATGGTTATAACGTGTGCAAACTAGTGAGATGTAAACTATGGCCCAAGACTGAAAATGGACAAAGTTCTTCAGAAGGTGATCAGAGTATAACCAACCTTATGTTAAATGCTATAGCTGTCAAAGTTGACACGATAAGAGTTGTCAAGGTTAATATGACGATAGTGCGTTAACACTGGAGGTGGGCAAAATTATTGTTTAATCAAGTAATCATTCAAAAACATTAGTCTAATTCAGCATGGATGTTGAGCTATGTTTTGACAGAGAGACATGCATTGCTGAACCTGCTCTGCCAGGTGCTACTCTGATCTCTTCTCCATGGCACTAAGATGTAAAGACTTACAGTATATTGGTGGCTTCAAACACAGACATACACACAACATGTCACCCACACACTGCCACGGTAGAAGTACATTTGGCTTTTAAAGCTACAAAGGTCTGCCTGAGACAAAAAAGTCACAAGACACAGGTAAGTTTGTGCATCTGTCCAGTTGTCAGAATTTCAACTGCATCTAAGACAGAAAAGAATATTTTGGGTCAAGTTCATGCTTGTATGTACCTATTACATTCATCAGAGAAGCACCCCATTTAAAGTGTAATCTGGAGTCATTTAAACACAGGTGGCCCTATCATGCCGCGGCGCACTGTGCATTCGCGACTTGTGCATGGTGTCATTACTATTCTGTGCCAGCGCTTTGTTCATTTTTTCAGGCAAAAAAATCACGTTGTCTACATAACAGATGACACTGCGCCGTCACGGGTGTGTCAGCGAAAAGAAGAGGTGTGGTCTGGCGCAAAGCGTGCCAGATGCTATTATCAGGACGCAAAAATTAAATCCGCCAGTGACCAACAAAACCCTGGTCTGTCGTCAGTTTCGCATTGCTGAAAAGCTATTTTAGGGGCGCACAGCGCTTTGGGATATAATGAGAGGGATCCCCCTCTTGATAAGTCGCTGTTAGGGGACGGTGGCTATCGACTAAAGGCATGGTTATTAACATACATCATGCCAACAACAGCGCTTAAAACGTCTTCAAGCTCCAAAAAGATGTCCAATTGCATACGACTACGAGTCTGATTTACTAAGTGCTAAGACATAAACACTGATACATATTTTGCAATAATGCACATATATTGAGCAATCTGTTTTTAATAAACATATGCACATTGTCCATAACCAAAGCGAAATTATGTGTTTCACACAAGTAAGTGAAAAAACAGACCTAAATATCCACCCACAAAGATTAACTGGTCATGCACGAGCAGATCGGTCTTCAACGAAAAACGCTCCTGATGGCAAACACGCCATTGTAAGAGCATCAGGCCATGGACAAAGCGCGGCTGGCTTTTAAAGGGAATGAGAGTATAAACTCTGATTGGTTTATTGCATGTTATGCACCGAACACACCTATGATTAATTAGGCAACTTAGGACCAACCCTTTTGAACAATGCGTCAGGCACAATGTTCGCTTTTCCCGCCGTCAAAATACCACATTGTGTCGGGAACGCCCCCAAAGCAACTTGCGCGACAGACTTTAGACAATGCGCATATGATCGTGAAAATAGAGCTCAGGGTCTTTTTCCACCGTGGAATGACGAGTTTAACTGTCTTAGGAGTTCACAGCCAACTGTGAATGTAGTAGGGGCCAGCAGCCAAATGTATTCAAATCATCATTTCTGAGCCATTATTAGCACTCAAAATAGCACTACACATCCTCAGAAAGTAAGTTACTTATAAAAGTAACCTACACTACAATATAAACAACAAGACCAGAGGAACTCAAGGGGGAGAGGGCTAAATATAACAACCTTATCAACATGCTCATCATTGCTGAGACTGTAGGAGGTGCTTAACATACCTTAGCTCAGAAGGAGGCTCCGCCTCTTTGAATAAGGGTGGGTGGTCCTTCGATCTGTCACTCCTCATGGACACACAGCTGTGTGTAGGTGACTCTGATCTCTCCTCCATGGCACTAGGGAACAGAGGGAACAAGTAAAGACTCACAGCATGTTGGTGGGTTCACACATGGATATTCACACAGCATGTAAAAGTAAATAAATTACCCTGCACTGTTCACCACTCCTCTCATAGGATATTTATGAATATTTTTGTAATAATAGTACTTTATATCACAAATATTACACCCACAACAAGGATGATTTTAGAATGCCCCTCCATTTAGAGGTGGAGTGATGGGGATGGGATGGGGGGCATTTAGAGGTGGAGTGGTGGGATGGAGGCATTTAGATTTGGTGTGATAGGGGGCATTTAGAGGTGGAGTGGTGGGATGGGGGGCATTTAGAGGTGGAGTGGTGGGATGGGGGGCATTTAGAGGTGGAGTGGTGGGATGGGGGGCATTTAGAGGTGGAGTGATGTGGATGGGGGGCATTTAGAGGTGGTGTGATGGGGGGCATTTAGAAGTGGAGTGGTTGGATGGGGGGGTTAGAAGTGGTGTGGTGGGCGGGCATTTAGAGGTGGAGTGATGGGTTGGGGATAGGATGGGGGGCATTTAGAGGTGGAGTGGAGTGATGGGGGGCATTTAGAGGTGGTTTGATAGGGCTTGACCAGTTAAAGCTAAAAATATCCATTAGTGAAGGCGATACCGAAGTAGAGGCAAAAGTTGTCTGTATCCCGTACATTTCAGTTGTTTCCTACAAGGGACAATCTGGCTGGTTTTGTGCCTACATGTTGTAAACAGCGTTTGTGCTCTTATGAAAGTAATGAAGCACCCTTTTAACACACCGCATCTTTATGTAAAAAAAATAGACATGGACGTGCATTACGCGCATTAAAGACACACATCATTGCTGAGACTGAAGGAGGTGCTTAGTGTACCTTAGCTGAGAAGGAGGCTCCGCCTCTTTGAATAAGGGTGGGTGGTCCTTTGATCTGTCACTCCTCATGGACACACAGCTGTGTGTAGGTGACTCTGATCTCTCCTCCATGGCACTAAGGAACAGAGGGAGCCGTTTGAAATCCCCATCTTGCCGTCACCCTGCACTGTTTACCACTCCTCTCATCTGATTTTTATTAATATTTTGTAATAATAGCACTTTGTATCATAAATATTACACCCACAACCATGGCACTTCAGGATGATTTTAGAATGCCCCTCCATTTAGGGGGCATGTAGAGGTGGTGTAATAGGGGGGCATTTAGAGGTGGTGTAATGGGATGGGGATGGGGGGGGGGGGGGGGGGGGGGGGGCATTTAGAGGTGGGATGATAGGATGGGGGGCAGATGGAGGGCATTTGAGGTAGTGAGATGGAGGGCATTTGTTTGAGAAGCATATATGATTAATAATTAAAATAAAAAGCCGTGCTACAAGTGTAAGACGTTACAATAAGCACATGTCTTGGTTTCACATAGCACAGGAGATTTGTGCAATGCTCTATATTTCTCTTTTATTTGGTACATTACACCAGTGAGAGTCTGATTCTAAGCTATTTTGTGAGCCTCTAGGTTATGGTGGAGATGGCAGTTTATGGTAAAAGTCTTTGGCATAGATTTGTCAAGTGCATTTTTACTGAAGTGGTATACTTTATAAAAACTGTACATGATGGATATGATTTATTAATAAATGTAATCAGGGTTTTCGTTATTATAAATCCTCTAGACATGACTTTAACCATCAATTCAGTTATCAGCTATAAGTAAAAATGCATATCTTTAAGTTATAGGCATTTTCAACCAATGCCTGTAACTTAAAGATAAAGATGTAAACAAGTTTTGCATGTAAATAAGTGTGTTATTTGACTTCATTTAAACTTATGTATGGTAAAACAGTTTAATCTGTGAAAACCTGAGAAACGAGACGGCGAGCCGATATGGCATTATCACATTAGGATTTTTTCCAAATCGCGCATACTAGGTGTGGCTTTGACAAACGGTGTACGGTCGAAATGGGCTGCTTCGTCGAAATGAGCTACCAGTAGCCTAAATCGACGGTGGTGTCTATCGTTTATCGTCTATCGTCGAAATAAGCTACCTTACATTTTCGTTTACAATTGTATAGATTTAAAGCTAACCTCCGCTGTTTTACAAGATGTCTTTGGATTAGATATTTTTGGATTAGAGAGTTGTATGCTGTTTGCTGACGGTGGTCATACTTTATACCTTAGTTATGTAAAATTTCAACTCATTTATATATGCATAGGCAGTTCATTTCGACAGTCGTATTACGCTATCAAATAAGGCTCCGACTGAAGGTAGCTCAGAGGTAGCACATTCTGACAGCCCACTTGACCCATCAAGTAGTGCTCCCACTGTAGAATCACAACCATTCACTCATTTATATGAATGTAGGTAAAGGTAGCTCATTTCAACAGGCGTGTAGGCTATCTTTTATGAAATAAGGCTCCCACTAAAGGTAGCACATTCTGACAGCTCACTTGACCCATCAAATAATGCTCCCACTGTAGAATCATCACTCGTTTATATGAATATGGGTAACGGTAGCTCAATTTGACAGGCTTATATTTCTATCAAATAAGGCTCCCACTAAAGGTAGCACATTCTGACAGCCCACTTGACCCATCAAATAATGCTCCCACTCTACAATCACCACTATTCGCTCATTTAATGAATATAGGTAAAGGTAGCTTATTTCGACAGGCCTATATGGGTAATGGTAGCTCATTTCGACAGGCCTACAGTATATCTTTTATCAAATAAGGTTCTTACTAAAGGTAGCACATGCTGACAGTCCACTTGACCCATCAAATAATGCTCCCACTGTGCAATCACCACTATTCACTCATTTATATGAATATAGGTAAAGGTAGTTCATTTCGACAGGCCTATATCTTCTACGTATCAAATAAGTCTTCCACAAAAGGTAGCACATTCTAACAAACAATTGACCCACCAAATAATGCTCCCACTGTGGAATCACCATTAGCAAATCTTGACAGGCATATATCTTCACCCAAGTAATGCATCCACTAAAAGTAGTATACCTCACCTTTGTGATATAGGGGACACTGAAGATGGGACAATTTCATGCAATTAAATTGTATTTATATAGCGCCAATAACAATGGGCTTGTCTCTTATTTATGATGGATGAGGACAGAAAAATGGCCAACAGAAGAAACATTATAACAAATATTTATTTAAAATATATATACACTCTATCCAGGGAGGGAAATTTATCCCATGATGCCTCCTTGCATTTTTCCATATTTGTGTTCATGGAAATAAAGTTCCAAAAAAGAAAAGAAAACTATACTTCAGAATTGAGCAATGCCATTCACTATATTTTTTTAACAAACACACCAAACATTAAAGTTTAAATAATAAATTATTTTAAAATGTTAATAAATAAATAAATACCAACATTATTAAACAAAGACTTGTGCAATGACTGCAAACTGAACATTGAACTAAAATCAGAGCTGACTTTAAAAGGACCTCTCCGCACAATTTCCACACAATCAGCATCTAGAATGTGAGCTGACCATAAAGCAGGATCATATGGAGGGGACACACATGGCTCCACAGTGTCCCTTGCTGATGGCCTCTCAGTGACAGGACTCGTCACTGTCGCGGTGGTTGTGTGTGGAGGTGCACCTGTACCTCAACTGGATGTTGATGGTTGTTGCTGGTCAAAGCTGGGAACTGTTGCAGAGTCTACACTGGTTGATGGTTGATGTCCAGGGCTTGAACTGCTGGTGGATGGTTCATTCTCCTCCTCCTAACCTTGAGGTCCTCCTTGCACATATTTAAGCATTGACCCTGCATTCAGAATTAAAAGACAAAATATTCAGGGATTCTACTGAAATACAGTTTTTAACCACAGTACAAAAATTGCATACATAAATTAGGTTTATGTAGGCCTACGTGTAAATCACTGGTACATTTAAAAATTCAAAACTCTATTTTAAATTTATAGAGATGGCATATGGGACAACATATGGGGAAAATCTACGTAACTGTAAGATTGATTCTTTTCATATTACAGTTTCACCAACAGATGTCGCCCTTGGCCTATAAACCTGAAAATCGTCGAGAACATAGCCTGAATATATAGTCAATAGACGAGAACCATTTACTTGAATAAAAATGCGTCTTTATAGATATCCTGAAATGCAGTATCATGCGAAATAAAGATAAAATCTACCTTCATTTTTGACCATAACCGCCTTGAAAATGTTACCAAACAGTTACATTCAAAGTTTCTATAAGGCAGAATCTTTGTTTACAATGAACTTGACTAACAAATATAGTTTGTGAATGACTATAATAGGCCTAATAACAAAAACTCATAGAGCATTCGTGACGAGATGAAGACGAAGACGAAATTTTAAACAGGGTGACAAAATTAACACTAGAAAATTAAGCTTAATCAGAAATAGCATAGCTAGCTAGCAACCTCAGGAATGGAAGTTAGTCTTACCCGAACGTTAACTGAAAACAGTCACGTGACCATGATGAATCGCTTCTATAATTTATGTTCATATCTACAACGTAAACTAGCTAGATAGCATCAATCATTTACAACTTTAATCAACAGACTGAGCTGTTAACTGTGTTAACTGATTCACTTGTTATTAACACAGTCTAAACATGGCTAGTAGCCTAGGAGCAAACGTTACAAAGTTTGTTGACGGTAAGTTTATTGCCTGGCAAGGACTACAAAATAAACTTTTATTATTATTACTTATTTTAAACACTCTTACCTGAACTTCATCTCGCGTTGTCTTCTTTTTTCTGCTCCCGACTCTTGATGCCTTTTCGGGGGCCTGTCTAAACAGGTGTCTGCCAAAATTGAGACTGAGCCATAATCGAACAGACCACTGGGGGGGGGGGGAATGGAGACAGGGCCGCAAAGGAGATTCACCTTTTCTGGAGCAAATTGGCCTATGTTGCTTTTGTATTACTTATACATATATATATATATATATATATATATATATATATATATATATATATATATATATATATACATATACATATATATATATATACATATACATATATATATATATATATATATATATATATATATATATATATATATATATATATATATATATGTCTTACTCAAATAAGTGAAAAAAATATGAGTTTTGAGGCAACTGGACACTTAGGCAAAAACACAAGATGCACAAAACTTGAGGCAACAACAAAAGGCTTTCAGTAGAGGTACAGGCAGGGCTCAGGCAAAATCCAGAATCAAAAAACAAGCAGAAGGTCATACACAGTAGAGCAGGAAAAATCAGAGCAACAAGTCCAAGGGCTAGGCTAACTCACAAGGGAAAACAGGCCAGGCAAGTCCAAGGGCTAGGCTAACTCACAAGGGAAAACAGGCCAGGCAAGTCCAAGGGCTAGGCTAACTCACAAGGGAAAACAGGCCAGGCAAGTCCAAGGGCTAGGCTAACTCACACGGGAAAACAGGCCAGGCAAGTCCAAGGGCTAGGCTAACTCACACGGGAAAACGGGCCAGGCAAGTCCAAGGGCTAGGCTAACTCACAAGGGAAAACAGGCCAGGTTCAGCAACAGGTGAGAGAAAAACATTCAAGCAGAGGCACAAAAACAGCAGGCTAAGTGGACAGTCCAAACAGGCTGGGGTCAACACCAAAAATCCAAGAAGTGAAATCCAAGTGTAACAAGAGCAACAGGAGCCTCCCCTGAACCAGATGAGAATCTGGCAAAGATTGCAGCCATGGCTTTTAGAGTGGTGGCTGACGAGGAGAGTGGGTGTAGGTGTGGCCTAATCATCCAGGGGGCAGGGAAGCAGAACTAGGAAGTGGAGTCACTGGAGCAGGTTGTGACAACTTACGCTCCTGCTTACGCTGTTCTTCTCTGTAGCTTTATTTGTGTCCTCTATCGTACGTCGCTTTGCATAAAAGTATCTGCTAAGTGTAATGTAATGATATAATGTAATCTAAGTGTATCTCTCTCTCTCTCTCTCCCTCTCTCTCTCTCTCTTTCCCTCTCTCTCCCTCTCTCTCTCTCTCTCTCTCTCTCTCAGGCTGCAACTCCCTGTGTATCCTATGTTGTACTTATCACATGACGTACAGGAAATAAATGGATAGGAAATACCAGAGAAAGTGTTCAGAAACATTAAGCTACAAAATTGTGATCAAATGCAAAATGTAAGATAATGAAATATGAAAGTATTCCTTATTTGGATATTAATAATTTACCTTTGCAACAGTGGCAAATAAGAGTTATTGGGGCAGCTGTGGCCTAGTAGTTAGAGAGTACTCGTACCTGTACCTAAATAACCAAGTCGCTCTGGATAAAAGCGTCAGCTAAGTGTAATGTAAAGAATTTGTAATTAGGGGCAGTCCTTAGTCACTATCTCACTGTATTGTACACTAGCCCGCGCACACAAACACAAAGGCTTGTTTATTTAGTATGTAGTACTGTTAGTTTACAACTGTGCACTCAATGGTTTTTAGATTTTTGTGCATCAGCACCCATATGCAATATATTCAATATAGAGAAAAAGAAAAAAGAAAGACACAAACGAACCTGATAAGATATGAAATGTCTTTTTAGGAAAACAAATATAGGCCTACTTGATGCAGACATCAGAAACCCATTTAAGTGAGGTCAACAGCCCCGACCGAGTGGCTGTTGATTCTCAGCAAAGGGGTTAAAATTATTCCGTGCGTCCATTAGCTCCCCAAAACGTGCCTTTTAAGAAGTTATCAAGAGTTAGCTCCTCTCCGATACTCACTACATGTTAGGTGCGGTAAAGACACTAAACTGCGCAACTTAAAAAACATCTTGGGCAGGTACAGTTTTTCAAACACGACGAGGAGAAACGAGTTAAATCAGATACTTACGTGAAGCTTTTTTCAGTCGCAGGTTGACGCAGGAAAACACATTCTTACATTCAGCGAAATGTAAGTGCGTAGCAGACTATGCACAAAATGGAGTCAACTTAGTTTACTTTCACTTTAGGTTCCCTATTGTATCAGAATCTGTGATGAAGGGCATTGTAGCCTAGTGGACGACAATAGAAACGACTAGCCGTGTGTGAAAAACACATTTTGTGTCAAGGCAGCAGCCTGTAACCAGACACATCAAACTGCAGAAACTCATTTCAGGGAGGTCTAACCCCCCGGGAAAATATTATATTATATTATATTATATTATATTATATTATATTATATTATATTATATTATAGGATTTATAGTAACCCAGGCTATATTTAACTCTGAGGAAGTTTCTGAGGAATTCAACATTTTTATCAAACAAACTGTAACGTTCAGATAAGCTGTTAAATTGCAACTAATGTTTAAGTGTACATTTACAGTGAATATGCCACAAAGTTACACATGTCTTGTGCTTAAACTGAATTCAAATCAGCTGCACTTTTACTGCATCAAACACCAAAATCAAGTCATTACTGGCACTGATGGTAAAGTGCATAGAGGCCCATACTCACACCAAGGCCCCTGAATCGACATGCTCTGGTTAACTCTCTTATGCATCATTCTATTTTTTGCACAGAGTTGCATTTTAGTTTGGGGAACAGATCGCATTGGTTAACACCAGTGTTGTTCGACTGAAAGAGAACCAGAAATTGAGCCCTCCTCTGAAGAAGATAATGGCTGGCGTTTGACGTCTGCTTTACTTGTTTGCAACCAGCTCTGCAATGATACATTTCCTTTTGCTGCCTTTTTTTTGCTTTCTCCATCTTCAGAATGCTCATCTTTTCCGTGGACATTCAATAGCTTCTAGCTTAGTGTGACACCTGCATAACTTTCAGTCATATAATGGTGTGAAACGTCGTAGCCTATAGCATTGTGAAACACTGATTAGCCAAATTTAGCCTAACAGAAAGTAACCCAACCCTTAACCAACTTCCAGAGCTGATAATTTAGCCCATACACCATCACAGTTACACATATACTGCAGCTTCTCATTACGTTAATAGGACTGTAAATGTTATTAAGAGCCAGATGGTTAGTCCAAGAGAGGGGGCCCAGGTTTGTGCCTATACACATGACACCACTGAGTGGATAACTTCAGCATCCATCTGGGCTGCCTGGGAGGACCGGAAAGGGAAAGGACAGCATGCATGCAACCCACTCTTAAAAACACAGCTATTGCCACACAGCTTACGTTCCACAAGTAGCAGTAAAGGTCTTTATACAATAATTACCTAGTCCCTGGAGGGATTGGCCAGGTATTGTTGGTATGTGTGTCTGTCTGTGTGTGTGTGTGTGTGTGTGTGTGTGTGTGTGTGTGTGTGCGCCTGTCCGCCCATATGGGGGACCAGATTGCAGGTTGCTGATTGTGTGATTGTTGTGTTTGTGTTTTAGGGGCAAATTTCTAATGCATCGAGTTGTAACAGAGACGGTAAAATAAAGTGCAACCCAGGTTTGTTTACCTTGTCAAAATAGAGCTCAGCTTGGGTGTCGTCCTGTGAGACGCCGTGCCCCAGTTGTGGACAGCGACCGTAGTAAAAGAGTGCCATGGTGATGCCCTTAGCAACAAACTCTGGCAGGCATCCCGTTGTCCTGCCGATGGCCTGGATGTCAATGTACTCTAGGATTCTGCGCCATGCACCCCAAGAGACATTTTTAAAGTAGCTGACATCACATTTTGTCTACCAATGTGTGTACAGTAAGTAAACATATCATGTACATCATAGGAATGGCTAGGAACTGCTAAAAACAACACCAGGCAGGCACCTGAGGCCTAATTGCCATGTGTACATGCAAGTCACTCGCCAAGTGGAGTGACAAGCAGAGATGAGGGGTCACAGATTGAGTTTGTGCTTATTTCCATGTGTTGGCTCAGAGGTCAACAGAAGCCAAAGGCTGGGTGCAGCTTTAACCTCTTGTCACTGCAGGGCAAGGTCATGTCATTTTGCTTTATTCTCTGGGAGTCTTTGTGTGATGGTAGAGAGTGCCGAGCCATTTAGCTGCAGGATTGGTCTTTAAACACAGACTACTTTGTTAAGCCTGATAGAAACACAAATCAGTCATGCCTGCACAGCTTTTAGACCCCAAAGAGACTTGTTGTCCTGATGGAAAATGTAATGCATACAAAAGCAAAAGGAAAGGTCCCAGGACTGCAGTCCTTCAAACCATACGAGCTAATGGACATTACATGAATATTGAACATCACCTTGCTAATATTATATGCGTAATATGTACATGGCTACTGAAATAACAGGCACCTCAAGTGCTGATCATTCAGATTACATTAGCAACCTTATTTTAGTTTGTACACATATCCTGAAGAGATGCACTGTGTCAGTCCCTATAAAATTATGAAACACAAATGCAACATGCTGAAGAATGTATCTGACAGTGACAGACACCCTCTTATCAGAGGTGGGTCCTACCAGTGTAAGAATACAGAGATTCAGAGTGAACAAAAAGGACATGTGTAAGTGTACCTCTTAGCAAGGGCCACAGCCTTGGAGTAGCTCTTCCTCTGGTAGTAGTACGCCACTAGGTGTCCTTGTGCGTACACATTGCCCCGCTCTGCTGCCCCCTTGAGGCAGCACAGGGCAGACTCCATGTTCTTGCGAATGCCCTGGCCATGCAGGTACATGATACCCAGGGTAATATGTATTACATTATGTTTTGTTGTGACTAAACTAGATTGCATTCAGATTATATGCATTTATTTTTTCACTATAAGCCATTTATTGAGCCATTCATTGCTAGTCCTTGAGCATTATAACAAGCATAATTTTGTCTTAACACCATACTGCTGTGGACTATAAAGTGACGTGTGAAAAAGATCGGGCCAACAGACTCTCTACCACTCTAACACTACTAACTTTCAGCTGGGTAGATCAGGTAGTTTGTGAAATCAACTTTTTCAAGTGCACAGGTAGAACCTGAACCTCCTGAAGCCAGGTGGACCCCTGTTTCAACCAATCACATTACTTAAATTATTTTGACGTATTTCCGTCTCCGAAAAGTCAACCGATCTGGCAGGATTCCATCTTTCTGGTACCGACAGCCTTCTACAGAGGCACCATAGAGAGCATCCTCAGCAGCCTTCTACAGAGGCACCATAGAGAGCATCCTCACCAGCCTTCTACAGAGGCACCATAGAGAGCATCCTCACCAGCCTTCTACAGAGGCACCATAGAGAGCATCCTCACCAGCTGCATCACTGTGTGCTATGGCACCTGCACCGCGTCCTGCCGAAAAAAGCTACACAGAGTAGTGAGAGCAGCTGAGAGGATCGTGGGTGTCTCTCTTCCCTCCCTGCAGGACATATACCACACCCGCCTCACCCGCAAAGCCCTCTGCATTGCGGGCGATCCCACCCTTCCATCCAACAGCCTCTTCAGTCTGCTGCCATCAGGAAGGAGACTGAGGAGCCTCCGGGCCAGGACCAGCAGACTGAAAGACAGCTTTAACCACCAAGCTGTCAGGATGCTGAACTCTCTCCCTGCCCTGCCCTCCCTCCCCCATCTGACCCCCACACACACCACTTCCTACTTCCCTCTCCCAGTGCCCTGCACCCCCCCCCACCCCCAATCTGACCCCCACACACACCACTTCCTACTTCCCTCTCCCAGTGCCCTGCACACACCCCCCCCACCCCCAATCTGACCCCCACACACACCACTTCCTACTTCCCTCTCCCAGTGCCCTGCACCCCCCACACCACCCCCCCCCAATCTGACCCCCACACACACCACTTCCTACTTCCCTCTCCCAGTGCCCTGCACCCCCCCCCCCCAATCTCACCCCCACACACACCACTTCCTACCCTCTCCCAGTGCCTTCTCTCTCCCCCACACCAAGGACACATCTCTCTCCCCCACACCACAGGCACATCTCTCTCCTCCACACCAAGGACACATCTCTCTCCTCCACACCAAGGACACACCTCTCTCCTCCACACCAAGGACACATCTCTGTCCTCCACACCAAGGACACATCTCTCTCCTCCACACCAAGGACACACCTCTCTCCTCCACACCAAGGACACATCTCTGTCCTCCACACCAAGGACACACCTCTCTCCCCCACACCAAGGACACATCTCTCTCCTCCACACCAAGGACACATCTCTCTCCTCCACACCAAAGACACATCTCTCTCCCCCACACCAAGGACACATCTCTCTCCTCCACACCAAAGACACATCTCTCTACTGTGGAACTTTTTTCCCCCCACTACTCCACAGACATTTCAATGCACACTTATCTTTTGCACTACAACCAATGACACAACTGCTTAAATGGCACCATTTGAGCTTTACTAGACTAAACACTGTGTTTTTACTTATTTGTATTATATACAAGCCTACTGTACTTTTTGTTGTGTTTATATTATTAAGGTATGCCATGTCATGTCATGGGCTAGCGGTTAAGAAGTTGGCCTTGCAGCCAAAGGGTGACTGGTTCAATTCCCCATCCTGATTGGGGGGGGTCATTGAGGTACTGCACAGAGGTACTGTGAGCCTGTGGGATTGGTTAAATACAGAGGTTAAATCTGAGGTACTGTGAGCCTGTGGGATTGGTTAAATACAGAGGTGAAATCTGAGGTACTGCACTGAGGTACTGTGAGCCTGTGTGATTGGTTAAATACAGAGGTTAAATCTCGTTGTGTGCTGTATGATCGCAATGCCAAAGGGGAATCACTGTTATCATGTTCTGTGAGGGCCATATAGACCCTACTGTTATCATGTTCTATGAGGACCATATAGACCCTACTGTTATCATGTTCTATGAGGACCATATAGACCCTACTGTGATCATGTTCTATGAGGGCCATATAGAGCCTACTGTGATCATGTTCTGTGAGGGCCATATAGACCCTACTGTGATCATGTTCTATGAGGGCCATATAGACCCTACTGTGATCATGTTCTATGAGGGCCATATAGAGCCTACTGTGATCATGTTCTATGAGGACCATATAGACCCTACTGTGATCATGTTCTATGAGGGCCATATAGACCCAACTGTGATCATGTTCTATGAGGGCCATATAGACCCTACTGTTATCATGTTCTATGAGGGCCATATAGACCCTACTGTGATCATGTTCTATGAGGGCCATATAGACCCTACTGTGATCATGTTCTATGAGGACCATATAGACCCTACTGTGATCATGTTCTATGAGGACCATATAGACCCTACTGTGATCATGTTCTATGAGGACCATATAGACCCTACTGTGATCATGTTCTATGAGGGCCATATAGACCCTACTGATAAGTTCTATGAGTGCCCCTTGTCAGTCCAAGATCCAGCAAGGGAGAATCAGTGAACTGCGCTCTCACCCTCTGTGAGCTGTATCACCCTCATCTGCACCTTAAGTGCCCTTAAACAAGGGCATCTAACTCTTAACTGCCCACCAATGTGAGCATGACTGTGTGGGTGGCGATGGTCTAGTGGTAGCACTGGTGCTCCCCACCCTCAAGTTTCTTGGTTCGAATCCCAACAGGTCCTCAATCATGTCAGTAGTGAAATGCAGGTGTGAAAGAAAGTGGTGCAGTGGTACTGCTTTGCACACATGTGGTCGTGTGTTCAATACGCAGCACCACCAAAGAGGTGTCATGGTGTAAACCTGTTTGTGTTTTTCTCAGTCATGGTGTCACCACTGTTCAGGATTTGTAATAAATGAAGGAGACAAAAGACCTGAGAGGAGGAGATGGTGCAGTGGTAGCATCAAGGATCCTCATCCTGAGGGTTGCGAGTTTGAATCCCAGCGTTGCCACTGAGCTCTGTTGCTTTCACTCTGACTTGTCTGTTTTTCCTGTCAAGTGAACGCTCCAGAGAGGGTAAGGATGAATGAGGGATGCAAACAGACATTAACTGGAGGAGGCGATGGTGCAGTGGAAGCATCAGGCGATCCCATCCTCAGGATTGACGGTTCGATTCCCACCACATCCAGATGGTGTGGACTGGTGGCGATGGCTGTGGACTAGAAGAGATGGATGGATGGCTGAAAGGTGAGCATGACCCAGGACAGGAATCCCCAAGGAGAGAGAGAAAGGGGGGTGTGATTGGCCCCCCGAGAAAATCCAGCAGAGACGCAGGGGGTTATACATTTCTTCACAACCTTGAAAAACTTAAACACCAGTCACAGGTATTTACACCTCATTTCCCTCCCCTTCCTCTTCCTAGCCTCCCTAGACAGACAGATTTCTTTTCTTTTTTTTTTTTTGGTCTCTCGTGGTTCGAGGCTGCGACCCATGATTCGGCACAATAAGGAAATTGGTTTGGAGCTTTATTGCCCATCACTAGCGCCAGATGTGCACTGAGGTCATTTTGACGTCACTTTTGTGCGCGCACCACTGCGCGCGGTGAGTATATCCAGGCCTTAACCCCTCAATATAGCACTTTGTTTCAGCTACGACCAAATCTACAACTTCGCTACTAAAAAAAGAAGACAAAAACTCATGTAGCTCAGTAGAGCTCTAGATTCTATGAGGACCAGGCCGTGGGTTGGTCTCATTAAAAGGAGCCCTCCCATCAGACCTCTTCCTCTCCTCCTCAATGGCCACCATCTCGCCCGTCACATCCAGCCACTCCCGCAAGGCGTCTCCCTCACCTCCACAGACGGTGAGGTTATCCTCCCCCTCCCCCTCCCCCTCCTCCACTGGGACACACACAACATCCAACTCGTCTTCCAGAAACCCAAAAAACTCCTCTTCGCTGTTAGCGTGGTAAACCAGCCCCTCGTACTTCATTTCATTGAGGGATGGGTTTACCAGGCTACTTCGCTGTCACTGTCCCACACAAAACTGCTTTCCATTATGAAGTCGCTCTCTATATCTCTCTGATCAACCGATTGCTCTGTTAGCTAGTTAGTGCCGATTAGCTTCAGCAAACTTTTTTTTAATGAATGAACAACGTATTTAGCATATTTGAAAATTTTACCCAATCACGATCAATGTATGCTATGTTTACCATCACAACAACTTCCCATTTTCACATTACATGACGGACCACGAGTAATTACTAGGCGTTGATCTCTTGATGTAAAGTACAGACAGTGACATGAAGAAAAAAAGACAATTGAAAAAAGCATGCAAGACCTTGCAAAGATATTAGAGTATTACAGTGGACTTACCGAAGACTGAGGTGGGGTCAGCTACTGTATGTTTGGACTCTTTAATTACAATTATATACCAGAATACAGTAGCACATAAACCAATCAAAATATGTTTAATGAAATCTCAATGATATTTACAGTCCATACATAGTAGTGTACAATCATGTTAAAACAAAAGCATCTTACAATCTGGTTACATGAGCACATTAAAACTCCCCTTGGCAGGCCCATTCACAGCAGCTGTGCATATAACAATACATATGGTTTATTTGAGGGGTACAAATATAAGTATATGCCCCTAAATGTATTACCAAAGAATAATATAAAACATAAGAAGATAGTGAAAATAAGTATTTAACTACAATAAAAGAATTCAAATGACATAAAACTTCCACATGTTGAAAAAGCACAACATCTAGAAGAAGACAGCTGTTAGTTTCAATGTGATGTGAGGGAGGTTGTGATGGAGTGCCATCATTATGGTTCAGGATGTGCTCTGGCTTCCATACCATGTGTGTGTGTGTGTGTGTGTGTGTGTGCGTGTGTGATGGAGTGGCATCACTATGGTGGAGGATGTGCTCTGGCTACCATGGCGTGTGTATGTGTGTGTGTGTGTG
>CM050202.1:2538837-2558837 GCA_027475355.1 Coilia nasus
TAAATAAACACAAAAACCTTCCCATATATCACACATATAGAACACACATTAAATCACTAACTTGAGTTTCTTGAGTCTGCAGTGTGAATCCTCCAGTAGAGCACAGAACTGCTTCACTCCTGAGTCTCCTGGTATCTCCTCACTCAGGTCCAGCTTTGTCAGGAGTAAGGGGTTTGTACCCAGAACTGAAGTCAGATACGCACAGGCTTTCTCTGCAGCATCACTCTTCAACAACCTACAGAGAGAGTTAGAAGAAATTTACTGATTATTGATTGTCTTTTGATTGATTGACTGGTCCTTAGGATCTGAGGTCTCTCAGTTTCATCAGAATGATAAAGTGGATCCTAAAATAACAGATGCCCAGGGTAGAAATTTAGAAAAATGTACATTGAAGTAGCAGGACACAGATATGCAGTATTTAGATATCATGACCGCTGCTAGCAAAGCTAGCAAAAGTGGTCATATTGGTGTGGCCGCAAGTTTTTTTCCTTTTTTTCCACAGAATTTTCGTCAATGACTGACATATTTTGTGTAGTTCCCACCTTCTCATACACAATCAGCACAAAGACCTCTAAAAGCACAGCACATGCCATAAAGTTTGGCCCATAAGGGGTGCTGTAGTTGTACAAAATCTAATTTTTCTTATCCCTTTCACAAATCACTCCTACACACTACACAGATACAATGTCATCTATTCAAAACCCACATCCATGCCACTTCCAATCATTTCCACACAAATTCTCACCTCACAACACTGCCCTACCACACACTCATCATACCAACAGTTCCCACATTTCAATACACTGCGGCGGTCATACCATGTACCGCTATGCGGTACATCTAGTTGATCTTGTTTCTTCTAAAATAATAGATTTATCCTGCACTATTGTCCTTTTATCAAACAAACTGTAGCACTGGAAGCTGAACTGAACAGAAACATTGAGATTTTTTGTTTTATTAATACTAATATTAATATCATTAATAGATGCACTGTGAAATGTTCTTACCTCAGTCTCTTGAGTTTACAGTCAGGATCCTTTAGTAACTCACAGAGGAGTTCCACTCCAGAGTCTCCAGGGTCGTTTCCTCTCAAATCAAACCCCTCACACCTGGAGGAGCTGGACCTGAGAGCTGAGGCCAGAGCAGCATATCCTTCTCCTGTTACACCACAGTCTGACAGCCTGGAGAGATGGCAAAGGTCTGCTGTCAGATGTTGTTCATTTTCATTATTATACTGCTTATCAAAGTGTCACTGAACTGAATGGGCTATTCTCATATTCATAGGTCTGATATTTCTGTACAACAGAGGCTGCTATGTATAACAGACCACTGCTCTGGGGTACAGCAGGTTCCTGTAGACCAGGGGTCTCAAACTTAAATTAGCCACGGGCTGTGCACCTGCACAGCTATATGTGTAGCAACGCCACTGAGCAGAACAGCAGCTACATATGTTCTCAGGGATTTACTTTTTTATTTCAGTAGAATATTTCTGTAGGCGATAATTCATTTTTATTTAGTGTTAATGCAAGAAAAAAGCTGCACTAAATGTTGAGTGCAAATATGTAATATGCTATAGACTGTTGGTTTTTTTTTTGTAAATATGCAGGAACTGAAAATAAACGAAATAAGTGTTCAGCAATATTACACATCATTTATTTGTTTGCTTGAATGTTGGTGTGACCCTTCTGTGAGTTGATGTCATCAGTGTCCCTTTGAGTTTGAGACCCCTGCACTTGTGGTACATTACCCCCCATACATCCTTCTTATGCCCTGAAATTACTACTAAGCAGCATGTATAAAATGCATCCTGTTTTTAAATGAATGAATACTGAGCTCCTCAGATTGCTGTAGACTGAGGACATGAATTGGAATAAGTATTTTACTGAAATTATGTAATGGGTCCAATGATGTCAATTAGCTTTCATCACTGAAAACAAGAATCTTTACATAATTCAGGAATTTTACACTGACCGTATGCATGACATACTGTTTACCAGTTTTCAATATCCAAATGTTTTATTGAAGTATATACTGTCAAGAAATAGAGGTGTGTTTTAACTCAAAGTACTTCAGTATGAAAATGTCTAACCTCAGTGTCTCCAGTGCACAGTTTGGGTTCTTCAGTCCATTACACAGTTTTTGGACTCCGATATCTCCAATGGGGTTGTGACTCAGATCCAGTTTTCTGAGCTTTGATGCTTCTTTGCAGAGGACGGACGCTAGTGTTGTACAACTCTGTTCAGTGAGCCTACAGCTATCGAGCCTGAAGGAGAAAACAGCAACATTCACACACAAAGGCACAACCATTATGACACACACACACTCACACACTCTTTTCTGTGCCTGCCTGACTCCCCTGCCCTTGGCTTCGACCCCGGTCCGTCCCTGGTTCTCCCTGGTTCTCCTGCGCTCCGTTGCCGACTCCTGCCTGCCTGACTCCCCTGCCCTTGGCTTAGACCCCGGTCCGTCCCTGGCTCTCCCTGGTCCTTCAGCCCACTGGTATCGACTCCTGATTGTCCTCTACTCTGCTCTGCTCTGCTGCCCCTGGTTTCGACTCCGGACTGCCCTTGACTCTGCTCGGCTCTCCTGCCCCCCGGGGTCGACCCCAGCGCGTCCACAACTCTGCTCGTTTCGTCAGGGACCCGGCCACGGGTCTCTCCCTGTCCGTCTACCTGTGTGCCTCGGCGAGTGACTCGTCTGTGACTTTCCTGCCCTACCGGGCTATTGACTTTTCCCCCCTTTCCCCGAATCCCTTAATAAAAGGTCTTTTGTGAACTGTCGCTATTGGGTCCGTATCCGTCTGTCTGATTCCCGTGACAAAAAGATGCACACACACACACAAACATTATTATGACACACACAGGAAACTGAGTAACACAGGAACCACATATGTGTATTACACACAGACACACAGACACAGACACACACACACACACACACACACATCCTTCTTATGCCATGAAATTACTACTAAGCAGCATGTATAAAATGCATCCTGTTTTTAAATGAATGAATACTGAGCTCCTCAGATTGCTGTAGACTAAGGACATGAATTGGAATAAGTATTTTACTGAAATTATGTAATGGGTCCAATGATGTCAATTAGCTTTAATCACTGAAAACATGAATCTTTACATGTTTACCGTAAAATACCTAATAATAGCCGAGTTCCAATCAATCGCCGGATTCCCTTTAATTGCCAGGTGCAGGTGTAAATTTTGATAAATAAAGGCCGGTTCCAAATAAATGCCGCGTGTAATTCATAAAAAAATCAAGGAAAAAGACGTGACCACTGTAGCTGCACGTTGTTCTTTTTCGCCCGTTTTGTTTACTGTTCACATAGCTGTGGTTTCTTTCAGTAAGTCTTTACTACACAATCAGGGGAGATGTATGAGAAAATGATCCTTCTTTCAGGTCGTGTTATCAAAAGAGTTTTGTTGTAAGCCATCATTGCAATAACCTTTCATTCATATAGCAATGTTACGAGGGGTGCAGGGAGGGCCTACAGGTGTACCAGCTTGACTGGTGCTCCGGTTTAACTGGTGATTTATTCATGTTTCGCTGAATATTCATCACGCCCCTGCCGGGCTACAACTAGCCTCCGCCCCCGGATCTCCATATGCATGAAGCCTGTGCCTGAGACAACGGTAGAAAGTTTCGCCGAATAAAGAGTATTTCGGCAATAAAAGTGTAGAATGACTACACTAGTCTCATCCACAAACAATAAAAACATGCTGCATGAACAGTAACAAAATTCACACACATTTAAAAGTGGTTTACGGGAGGGGGTTCGAACCAAAGAGTTCACGACAGCCATTGGTGCTAGTTTGAGTTCCATCCTACTACGCCACGAATCGCTGGAATTGTTGTCTCTCTGACTGGTACATATCTAACATTGACCTCATTTGACACCAGTTAACATAGGTGAAAACATAGACGCCCATGTTAACTGGTGATATCACAAGTAAATAAGGAAACGCTGCTCATTCAAGCCTTGACAACAGCTCATTCTTTCAGAATAATGAAAATCGAATGAACGACTACTCCAGTCTTATCCACACACAATAGGAAATACATGCTGCATAAACAGTAACAGAATTAACATGAAATCAGAATAAATGATCCGAAGAAGATTCGAACTAGAAACACAAAGCTACCACGCAGTTTACTAGGACCTGTTCGTTCCTGCTGCGCCACGAGCTGCCGACAAAGCTGCATATCTCACTATAATATACTGCAATACTGACTTCAATTGACACAAGTTGACATACTGTGAAAATAGCCCTTTTCACAAACTGTCATGAATATTGTTATACTGAAGTATTATTCTTTGTATTTCTTTTGCATTATAAGACCTTGGTAAAAGTGTCCTTCTTGCTGATGAATGCAAACAAACCTAAATGGTGTTGGCCGTTTGTCAAATTTAAACTCACAATGAACATCACCCAAACTACATGAAAAGACTACTTTCTTGCACCCCGATAATGAGATGTACTCAGGCAGACACTGAATGCCCGTGCTGAATTGCTGTGTTGTAGAGTTTTCTTAAAGCCTACATATTGTAGGACTTCGGAATATGCTTGGAGGAAAATGTCCTGCATGCCAGGTTCTTCGGCGTGTAGTGGTGCTCGTTGGAATTCCCCAGTGTACACAAGGTGTTTGCTCGTCTACATGGCCTTTAACGTTTAATTTTGTGCTAAAAGCCAAGGTTCGTTAGGCCTGCATATGGGAAGAATGAACCTTGGATTCACAGCATTTGCTGATGTGAACGCCCATGTTAACCTGTGATATCACCAGTTAACATGGGCGTTTATGTTTTCGCCTATGTTAACTTGTGTTAAATGAGGTCAGTGTTACAATATGTACCAGTCAGAAGGACGACAGACTCAGCAATTCGTGGCATAATAGGATGGGACTCGAGCTAGCACCAATGTTGGTTCTAGTGATCTCATTTCTTTGGTTCGAACCCTGTCCGTAAAACAATTTTAAATGTGTGTGAATTTTGTTAATTTTCATGCAGCACGTTTTTATTGGGTGTGGATGAGACTGGTGTAGTCGTTCATTGGACTTTCATTGCCGAAATACTCTTTATTCGGCGGGCCTGTTTTCCGTTGTCTCGGGCACAGGCTTCATGCATATGGAGATCCGGGGGCGGAGGCTAGTTGTAGCCTGGCAGGGGCGTGATGAATATTCAGCGAAACATGAATAAATCACCAGTTAAACTGCAGCACCAGTCAAGCTGGTACACCGGCATTCCAAATCCAAAATAACGATAATGTTTGTCAATCTCACGTGTAGCTTAAAATGCACATTTCATAGATGTAATCATTATCATCTATCGACTGTTTTAAGCACATCTACTAGCAAAGAAACACCATTATACACACACTGCCCATTTTAAACATCAAAGTTTATTGGTTTTTAGCATTTTAAAAGCACAACTGTGTTTCTGTTACTCACCACCATGCAAACTCTCCGAACTTCCTGGTTTCCGTGGAGAAACCGAGGGACTGTACCACAGGCTGGATATGGGGGAGTTTCAACTATTATGATAAGGGTGTTTTAAGGGTGAATGGGAAACGGGTATTTTATTCTGCACATAAGGCTTTTTGGTTAATGAAAATTATTTTGAATTATTGTGCATTTTGTATGTTTCCTTTAATTATAATTTTTGGTCACAATGTTATTTAGTTAATTTAAAACAGTGAAAGTTGTAGTTGTATTGATTAAAAGAATTTGAATACCATATTTTACCAGTTTTGTTGAGCAGGATTTTTGTGAGGAAGGAATTAATCGCCTGTCCCAAAAAGCCGCCTGTTCTCAAATAAATGCCTGGTCTGTTAAGTGATTGAAACAAATAATAGCCCCGGCTACTATTTGGTATTTTACGGTACATCTTTAATTCAGGAATTTTACACTGACCGTATACATGACATACTGTTTACCAGTTTTCAATATCCTAATTTTTCATTGAAGTATATACTGTCAAGAAATAGAGGTGTGTTTTAACTCAAAGTACTTCAGTATGACAATGTCTTACCTCAGTGTCTCCAGTGCACAGTTTGGGTTCTTCAGTCCATTACACAGTTTTTGGACTCCGATATCTCCAATGGGGTTGTGACTCAGATCCAGTTTTCTGAGCTTTGATGCTTCTTTGCAGAGGACAGACGCTAGTGTTGTACAACTCTGTTCAGTGAGCCCACAACTATTGAGCCTGAAGGGGAAAACAGCAACCAGTGACTAGAAGCTCTTTTAGAAATGACCCTTCTGCTGTCTGTATTTTAGTGTTGTGCTCCTATATCAAATTAAAACAAGAGTCAAATGCAATGCTTCACATAACAGAGCATATCATTTATTAAATCATTTGTTAACATTGTACTTACAGAGTCGTTTGGGATTCCTCCACTACTGGCTTCAGCCTCAGGAGAGCTTCATCGGATCTGACGTACTTCTTCAAGTCAAACACATCCAGATTCTGGTCTGATGTCAGCAGCACAAACACTAGAGCTGACCACTGGCCAGGTGAGAGCTGGGCTTCAGAAAGTGTCCCTGCACTCAGGAAGCTCTGTATCTCCTCCACTAAGGAGTGGTCATTCAGTTCATTCAGGCAGTGGAACAGGTTGATCATCCTTTCTGAGGAATTGGCCTCCTTGATCTTGTCCTTAATGTAACTGATTGTTTTGTCGACACCCATCTGATTTGGTCCTCTGCGTATTAGGCCACGCAGGAGAGTCTGATTTGACTCCAGAGAAAGGCCAAGAAGGAAGCGGAGGAAGAGGTCAAAGCGTCCATCTTCATAAGCCAAAGCTTTGTTCACAGCTCTCTTATGCAAGATGGTCATGGATTCTGCCATTAGAGGGTCACGCTGTGTGGATATTATGTCTGTCCTTTCAATTGCCATCATCAAAAATGCATACAAAGCAGCAAGATACTCCTGGATACTGAGATGCGTAAAGCAGAACACTGTTCCTAGAAAAATCCCAGATTCTTCTCGGAAGATCTGAGTGCACATCCCAGAGCATACTGCTGCTTCTTTGACGTCAATGCCACACTCTCTGAGGTCTTCTTCGTAAAAGATCAGATTGCCCTTCTGTAACTGTTCATAGGCCAGCTTCCCAAGGTCGAGGATGAGCTTATGGTTCCACTGTACCTCAAGGTCATGCACGTTGTCAAATTTGATGCTTCTCTGTCTGGTTTGAAAAATAAGGAAATATGTGTACATCTCTGTCAAAGTCTTTGGGATCTGTGTGTGTCCTGAGGAATAAATCATCGCAAGAACAGTAGCAGCAATCCAGCAAAACACAGGTATGTGGCACATGATGTGGAGGCTCCTTGATGATGTAATGTGTGACATGATTCTGCTTGCAAGACTCTCATTGTTGATCCTCTTCCTGAAGTACTCTTCCTTTTGTGAGTCATTGAACCCTTGCACTTCTGTGACCAGGTCAACACACTCAGGAGGAATTTGACTGGCTGCTGCTGGTCGAGAGGTTATCCAAAGTAGAGCAGAGGGGAACAGATTACCCTTGATGAGATTTGTCAAGAGTACATCCAATGATTTCACCACACTCACATCAGTCAAACTTTCATTTGTCTGAAAATTAAGCTGGAGTCGACACTCATCCAGACCATCAAAGACAAACAACACTTTGTATTTCATCTGGCTTCCAAAAGTTAACTGCTTCAGTTCTGGAAAAAAGTGGTGAAGAAGATCCATCAAAGAGTGCTCTGTTTGTCTCATGAGGTTGAGCTCTCGAAAGCACAGTGGGAAGATGAAATTGATGTCTTTGTTTTCATTTCCCTCAGCCCAGTCCAGGATGTACTTGTGCACGGAGATAGTTTTGCCAATGCCAGCCACCCCCTTTGTGATAACTCTTCTGACTGGTTTGTCCTGGCCAGGTGAGGGCTTAAAGATGTCAGCACATCTGATTGGTTTCTCCTGTCCAGCTAGTCTTTTGGATCGGGACTCAATCTGTCGGACCTCATGCTCCTCATTTAATTTCCCACTTCCTCCCTCTGTGATGTAGACCTCTGTGTAGATCTTTTCTAGCAGAGCAGAGCTTCCTTGTTTGGCTATTCCTTCAAACACAGTCTGGTACTTGGTCTTCAGATTTCTTTTTAAGTCATTCTGGCAAGCTACATTCAGCTCATCTAGTTAAAGAACAAATGAAACATACAAAGTTTAGGAAATCACTGACAGAGAAAACAACAGAAAGAAAATTACATAAAATGAACAAAAAAGTTAAATTGTTTTTCCCTACTGCAGCTAAATGCAATTTCATGGTAATGACAAAGAAGAAAGATTTCTTACTTTCATTTAATTTGTCAGCAAGATCCTGCTGCTGCATCTTACAGAGGAAGTGCAGTACCATCTTGAGAACGCCTTCTCTGGCCTCGCTCTCATCCTCTGCTTTCATCTCAAAGTTTTCTTGGTAGTCTGGACTAAGAATCTGCTTAAATCTCTGCAGCTCATTCTTTAAAAAGGCGATGATCTTCTCCTCGAGCACCTAAAGCACACAGCACACATGCCCTTTTAGAGCTGCATTCACTATTACAATCTGAGATCTGATTTGGTCATTGGTGTTTAGGTCTCCTATGGAAAATCCTGCTGCTTGTCTGATCAGTACAGAGTAGAAGTTCTACTACTAAGTTCTACTATTGTAGACACGGCTCTTTTTTAAATTCCAGCACATTTGATCAGGCTGGTCATTGGAGAAAATAGTGAAAAATAAGTGTCTCAGTTGTCCTTACAAAATGTTATACATTTTAGGTGTAATTCGCCAATACTTGAGTGCAACATTTCATAACCAATATGCATCCTTAAAATCTAAAATATCTCTGACAGTAGCGTGCTTAATTAAAGTTCAGTTTAGAGGCAACATCATGTTCCAACAAAGTTTGGGAAACACTGCCTTGCAAATACCAATCAGTGTATAAGAATTGAATTAAACACAGAAAGGAAATCTGTAATTTTTCATGAGGATTTCACAAAGAGTAGCAATGAAGTAGTGGCCTTTTGATATCATATAATAAAAGCATCAATGGTGATGTGACTGTTTCCCAAACACTGCCGTACCTTCATTGTCTGAACCAAGTTGGTTTGAACAAACTGATTTGAACTACTATGTTTCCAGATGTGCTCGGAGAGCTTAGTTTATTGTTGGAAGCAGAGAGAAGCAAGCCGAAGTAGGGTATGACCCTTGTGAACAAAATTTAACCTAGATGACCAATTATGTAGCCGATTATTTATAGCTATTGATAGGCTATTTCACACGATGTCAGGAATAACTGTGTGCTAGGAAATAAACAATAGAAATTGAATTAATCTAACGGTGCACCCTATATATATATATGTAATATAGTGAGGGATTTGTCAGACATGTCAGTGATTAAATAAACTCTAACATTATTTATTAAATGATGCTGACCTCTAATTTTAGGAAAGCTGGATATGCATCATCATTACAGAACACAGGTCAGTTGTGATGATATGCATGTGTCAAGAGTAGCCTACTGGTCTAGGTAACATAAATTATAGGAAATCTCACCGACTTTGAAGTCACGTGAAAGCAAAAGTCGACATAAATGCTTTTTTTTATTATTAAAATCACATAGGCTACGAGTCCAAGTTTCAATCGGACTTAGGCCTGTTGTACAAATAGCCATCACAGTTAGCCTGATTAAAATAGGTTTCAAAAGGCTGTAAGACGGCGATGTGTCATCTGTAAATGCACGTGCTTATAATGCAATATGCTGTCAACAGTAGGCTTGTTGATTACAATCCACGTAATGACGGAGGAGCTGGAGGTTTATTTTCCCCTTGGCGACCTGCATTCTGATGTTCATGAACACAGGCCCAAGAATATGCAGGCTGGCATAATTTGGCCACACTATGTTAATGTGCAACAGGGGAGATACATGTTTACTACAGGAAACGTCGCAGTTGTGAGAATTAACAATTTTATATTGTAGCCTTATTGTGTATCACACCGGGCTCAGACCGGAGTACCATCATCAAGCACAGGTGTGCGTGTCCTGCGCTCTATCCAAAGCAGTAGTTCCCTGGTATCCACAGAAACCAGTTCCCTGCATTTGGAGTTTGGAGGCACTTGAAGGTACGTCACAATACGAGTCGCTTAAGCTACGGTGCCAAATGAGTTGCAAATGTCCTCCTAGATCAATTGTTTTGCTACAATAAGAGGCTTTTTAGATTCTACAATACATATTTCTCACCTTGTTTTGTAAAATCTGAGGGATACAACATCAAACAACTAAGATATTTCAAATGATCGAGGATTTTGAGACATTCGGTCCGCTATGTTGACTTTTTATATTGCTTTTTACAGTCTAGTTTTTAAATTAGTCTAACAGAATGTAGTCTGCTGCATTAGATCCAGTGTCAGTAATTGTACAGCATTCACCTATTTTGTGAGATTTCATATTGATATAGTAATGTCTGTAATAGCCAGCACATATGTAGTAGTTATATTGGTCTGTATGAATGACTGGTGAATACAGCTTAGTACAGTTGGTCTAAGCCATTATGAAAACATCAGCATGAATACTGAATGAAAATCTGAAGTTCAAAGCTTACCATCCAGAACCCCTTACCTCAAAAATACGAGGTAGATCCCGTTGCTTATCCTGACCACTGGTATCTTGTTCACATCTCCTCTCTTGCTGTCTGTTGATAAAGGATAAAGCACAACTGAGGACCACTTCCATTCTCTGATCTCAACATCTCTTAGCATTTACCATCTCTGACTATCATGACAGAACAGTTCCTGCAGCTTTAAGACTTAATGCTATTTACTTCACGATAAAAAATGTTGTCAACCCTTTCAGATAAAACATTTTTGTCTTTGTTTTCCGCATGCTATTATGTGACACAGCACCACTACACAGAGGATAACGGGACAGATTGGCCTGTATCTGATCAACATAATTTCAATCTTAAGGAGTCCATCACACAAAACATCCATCTCAACCATATTCAGTGTGAGCATTACACTCTACTACTATATTGTACGGAAGAGGGAGTGTAGGCGGGCTTATAGTCAAGTTACAACAATACTTCCCTGTCTTGAGTTTGCCTACTTTTGTTTACACTAAAAGCAGCCCACCATATTATCGTCTACTGTCTATGGAGTTTGCCCTTTGTTCCCTGGTTAGCTACTGCTGGTGACTGAGTTAGAGTTGATATGTGCAGATGAGTGATGAGAAATGAGAGTTGTTCCAAGGGGTCTGTGACTCTTTTATGTCAGTAACTGAAGATTACAGTTACTTTTGGTATAAAAACAACTATATAAAAAGTAAAATAGTTACAAATCTCTAAGAATCTGTAAAAATCTGTATTCTTGGCACTGTGACATAACACTTGTCATACCGAAGATTACCGTTTACTTTTGGTGTAAAAATATAAATAGTGAAATAGCAAAATTCTTGGCACTGTGACGTAACAAAAAATAATTATTCGGTTTCTGGTGAGCACCACAAACTTTCCATGAGCAGCAGGAGCCTTTTAATTTTATTTTCATTTTCCCGTGTCACTTTAAGAGCTCCACAGTGACAATTTCTTCACCACTTTCATTTTAGGTATGCAAACAATGTCATAAATGTTGTTGGGACATCTTCAAATGTTCAAATGTTGCAATTCTATATCAGTAACATGGAACTGAACCAAATAATCACAAATTCATAGCAAGTCATAAAGGTGATGCCCCTATCGCCCCAAGCCCCCAGTCTTTCCTCAAGCTTCACATTACAATCTTACCAGCAGCTTCATGGAGGTGAACTAGTCACACATGTAAAGTGTGGGGATAGTGTAGAGAGCAGTGTGGGGTTAGTGTGGGGATAGTGTAGAGAGAAGTGGGGGGGTAGTGTGGGGAGCAGTGTGGGGTTAGTGTGGGGTTAGTGTGGGGAGCAGTGTGGGGTTAGTGTGGGGTTAGTGTAGAGAGCAGTGTGGGGAGCAGTGTGGGGTTAGTGTGGGGATAGTGTAGAGAGCAGTGTGGGGTTAGTGTGGGGTTAGTGTAGGGAGCAGTGTGGGGTTAGTGTGGGGTTAGTGTGGGGTTAGTGTGGGGTTAGTGTAGAGAGCAGTGTGGGGTTAGTGTGGGGTTAGTGTAGGAAGCATTGCACTTCTGTGTTCCGGTCACAGATCGAGCCGGCAACTCTTCAGTTTGAAGGCCGTAGCCCTAACCAGTAGGCCACAGCTACTTCCATGTAGTATACAGCATGTTTGTTATTTTCCTATAAACTAGCCGAGTAATTATTTTATATAATGTGTTGTTTTTGTAGTGTTACATGCCACTTTGTAGAAACTGTAATTAAAAAAAAAAAAAGCTTTCTGCTAAAACTTGACGGTGAACAACAGAATCTTTATAGTTCTTACCACAAACTTTCAAATGTGTACCAGAAACTTTCTAGAGCTTTCCAGAAGAGTTTCACGCGCTCAGCACTGAACTAAATAATTACAAAATTAGAAGATAGAATGACAGAGTCATAAAGGTGATGCCCCCATCGCCCCAAGCCCCCAGTCTTTCCTCAAGCTTCACATTACAATCTTACCAGCAGCTTCATGGAGGTGAACTAGTCACACATGTAAACTCCCCACCAGCTGAGCTGAGCTGACCTGCACTGCGGGATTCAGTTGGGGGATGAGTGCCATAGACATACTATACATATGTACATATATATGTATAGTATGTCTATGGTGAGTGCTGTTCTACTGCCTACCTTTCGGCTTCCGCCATGTCAGGGTGGAGACCTTTTGACACATCACTCCTCTTAGATGGGACACTAAACACAGCAGACCACGGTCTCTTCCTGGAGTACCTGGAGTACCTGATGGGTAAAAGCAGACAGAGATTTCAGAGGAGGACAAGGAGTTCACTTTTTAGTTTTTCAGTCTACACTTAGTTAAATAATAACTGCCCATTTATTTTCTAAAATGATTTTGTGTATGTAATCGCACCAGCAAACTTGCGTAGAGCAAACAGCTGATTCCTTGTGTATACAAGTTTGCTGCTGCCAGAACGTTGTACAGACCTTTCCATATCCATAGGATAGAATAAAATAACTCCTAGTACAAATCTAGAAGTTTAAAAAGCTAAGGAAAACACACAGAGACGAACATAGCGAACATAACCAACAGATACAACTCAGAGACTTGTCACATGCAGAAGTTCTCTGACGACACTGCTTACACTGTACTTCCTTTTCATCATGTATGGCAACAGTTACATTACACTGTAATGAATCTCAGAAGAATCAGTCTAGAATATTAAAGTGTGAATTACTGTTTTGTTGAATGGTGTGTGCTATGTCCGTGTGTGTTGTGCACATTTGTGTGTGTGTGTGCTAAATATACAGAGCTGTGACTGTGTGTACTGAGAGTTTATGTAAAAAAAACTGCTTCATGAATTCTTGAGATATTTGTACAGTTATAAAAGTAACTTACACTACAATATAAACAACAAGACCAGAGGAACACAAGGGGGAGAGGGGTGAATATAACAACCTTATCAACATGTTCATCAGTGCTGAGACTGTAGGACGTGCTTAACATACCTTAGCTCAGGGGGAGGCTCCGCCTCTTTGAATAAGGGTGGGTTGTCCTTTGACCTGTCACTCCTCATGGACACACAGCTGTGTGTAGGTGACTCTGATCTGTCCTCCATGGCACTAAGAAACAGAGGGAACCATTTAAAATCCCCATCTTGCCATCACCCTGCACTGTTTACCACTCCTCTCATTTGATTTTTATTAATATTTTTGTAATAATAGCACTTTATATCATAAATATTACACCCACAACCATGGCACTTCAGGCTGATTTTAGAATGCCCCTCCATTTAGAGGTGGTGTGATGGGGGGCATTTAGAGGTGGAGTGGTGGGGATGGGGGGCATTTAGAGGTGGAGTGGTGGGATGGGGGGCATTTAGAGGTGGAGTGGTGGGGATGGGGGGCATTTAGAGGTGGTGTGATGGGGATGGGATGGGGGGGGTTTAGAGGTGGAGTGGTGGGATGGGGGGCATTTAGAGGTGGAGTGGTGGGGATGGGGGGCATTTAGAGGTGGAGTGGTGGGGATGGGGGGCATTTAGAGGTGGTGTGATGGGGATGGGATGGGGGGGGTTTAGAGGTGGAGTGGTGGGATGGGGGGCATTTAGAGGTGGAGTGGTGGGGATGGGGGGCATTTAGAGGTGGTGTGATGGGGGGCATTTAGAGGTGGAGTGGTGGGGATGGGGGGCATTTAGAGGTGGTGTGATGGGGGGCATTTAGAGGTGGAGTGGTGGGGATGGGGGGCATTTAGAGGTGGAGTGGTGGGATGGGGGGCATTTAGAGGTGGAGTGGTGGGGATGGGGGGCATTTAGAGGTGGTGTGATGGGGATGGGATGGGGGGGGTTTAGAGGTGGAGTGGTGGGATGGGGGGCATTTAGAGGTGGAGTGGTGGGGATGGGGGGCATTTAGAGGTGGTGTGATGGGGATGGGGGGGCATTTAGAGGTGGAGTGGTGGGATGGGGGGCATTTAGAGGTGGTGTGATGGGGATGGGGGGCATTTAGAGGTGAGTGGTGGGGATGGGGGGCATTTAGAGGTGGAGTGGTGGGATGGGGGGCATTTAGAGGTGGAGTGGTGGGATGAGGGGGCATTTAGAGGTGGAGTGGTGGGATGGGGGGCATTTAGAGGTGGAGTGGTGGGATGGGGGGCATTTAGAGGTGGAGTGGTGGAGGTATGCAAAATGATGGTTTAGTCAAGTAATCAATCTTTGGGGTTAATAAATTTTCCCAGAACCCTACGTGTATCTGAATGGTTTAACAGGCTTTACCATGCAAAATTTGACAGCTTTATGAAAAAACATCATTGCTGAGACTGTTGGAGGTGCTTAACATACCTTAGCTCAGGAGGAGGCTCCGCCTCTTTGAAGAAGGGTGGTTCTTCCTTCGATCTGTCACTCCTCATGGACACACAGCTGTGTGTAGGTGACTCTGATCTCTCCTCCATGACACTAAGAAACAGAGGAAACATGTAAAGACTCACAGCATGTTGGTGGGTTCACACACAGACATACAACATCATAATACAAGTTGTAAGGAGCTGCATTACCAGACACAAAGAGACTATGACTAAGAAATACTTTATTTGTAAATAGTGTGTTTGTTTTTGCATGTGTACAGTATATGTATTTTACCCTGAGCAAAAACATACATTGACTTTCAAGAACCAGTATTGGGCCCAAATGCAAGTTCACTTGTGGTTTCAAAATGCTTCCTTTTGCCTCTTTGTTTTAAGTGTTAAAAGTGACATAGGGGTCTATTTTCACGATCATATGCGCACCCCCAACATGTAAAGACTCACAGCATGTTGGTGGGTTCACACATAG
Organism: Coilia nasus; assembly: GCA_027475355.1. Classification (NCBI taxonomy): domain Eukaryota; kingdom Metazoa; phylum Chordata; class Actinopteri; order Clupeiformes; family Engraulidae; genus Coilia; species Coilia nasus. Next base: position 2,554,215 of record CM050202.1, read on the forward strand.
ACATACAACATGTACCCCACTCACAACACAAGTACATTCCCTTTAAAGTTACGCGTGTGTTCTATTTTAACCCATCTAAGCCATGCTCTATTCACATTTGTTTGTGCAAGTGAGAAGCATATATGATTAATAACTAAAAACAAAAAGCTGTGCTACAAGTGTAATACGTTACAATAAGCACATGTCTTGGTTTCACATAGCACAAGAGATTTGTGCAATGCTCTATATTTCTCTTTTACTTGGTACATTACACTAGTGAGAGTCTGATTTTTAGCTATTTTGTGAGATGGCAGTTTATGGTAAAAGTCTTTGGCATGGATTTATAAAGTGCATTTTTACTGAAGTGGTATACTTTATAAAAAAAACTATACATGGAGGATATGATTTGTTAATAAACGTAATCAAGTTTTTCGCTATTAGAAATTCTATAGACATGACTTCAACCATCAATTCACTTATCAGCTGTATGGTTGAGAAGGCCTATAACTTGAAGACAAAGATGTCAATTTATTTTGTATGTAAATCAGTGTGTTATATTACTTCGTTTTACCATATGTAAGGTAAAACAACAGCCTGTGAAAACCTGATAGACGGGATTCCACAAAATATGTTTTTTTACATACTAGGTGTGGCCTTTGACACTATACTTTGACAAATTATTTGTGCTTAACTAGTAGTGTCCAAATGGTAGAAATGATGTAAGCTATAGATCGGATTCATAACAGTTTAGTTTTTGGAAAGATATATTTTAAAATATATTCTACCAAGTGGCTAGGTAGTGAGTTAGGAAATAAACAAAGAAACTGTTTCAGGAAGCGCTCTAATCGGCCCATAGGTAACGAAGATGTTTCTCTTTATGACGCTTTTCATGCGAGTTTGTTTAAAGACGCTATTTGTTTGGTTAGATTAGATACAGGTTAGTTAATCTTCGAAACCACAATCTTTCTGATGAATACTGACCTTTAAAATATCTATGAACTTGCAGAGGACACCTGCGCAGATGTAGGCCACTGCGCACGGAGATCCCGACACTATTAAAGCAGTATGACTTCGCAACATCAGCTTTACCAGACATTCTCTGAAGTAACATCTTTGGAAGTATGTCATACTTACCAAATACATCAAACGCAGACGTGTGAATTGCGATATAAACCTTATTTTCTTCTCAAGCTTCACTGTATTACTTCTGCCGACAGTGATAATTACTTTCGATTTTAAACATTTCTTGTGCGGAAGTTGGAGAACACTGTAATGACGTAGTCATTCCGATTTTATTCAGGCTATGTGAAGGCATGGACGTACAGACGGAAAGACGTGGATTTTCAAGTACAATTGAATGAGTGTACCTATGAAATAATGAAGACTTATAAGATCACAAATAGCTGTTTGTGAAGGGACTCTACAAGAGTAAGATGGCCGTCCTTTTAACCCCAATAAGCTCGCATAATTCTGCAAGGTCAGAGCCCACTGTCTGTGTGCCACTACACTGGGCCTCTCCTGCCCTCCATCTATTTACCCCTTCTCCCTCCAACCTCTGTGATACTGGCACAGCTGGTGTTTGCCCTTTTGTATTAATTATGCCGGCATTGCAATTAAAGGAGAACTTCGGTGTAAAATGAAAATTGGCACGTTAAAACATCATACCGAGTTGGTATGTGTACGGAGGAGCAAAATTGATTTAGCCTGTTGCATTCAGAGTTTAACTATTTTTTATAGTTTGACCCAGAAGGCTAACAATAGAAGTGGTAGGTGCCCTTAGACGAAGCATGACGACTACGCTATTTTTAAACCATTAAAACAGCTCGAAGAAACTCCACATTCCATTGGTAGTACAACAAAGGCTCTGGCATTCAAAACAAACCACTGAGAATATTGTAAATGTACACAACGTTTATTTAAAAAGCTGTTCTTACATGCAGTCGTTTGCAGTTGTTTCTCGTTGCCGCCATGATGAAAGTCCAAACAAGTTGATTGTACTACCTCTCCTCCTATTTTTCCTGCTGGTTCGTGTTCGTCAATCGATCTGTGCAGACTTTCATCATGGCGGCAACGAGAAACTACAGCAAGGTACTGCTTGTCAAAACTGTTTTATTAATAAATGTTGTGTACACTTACAAAGTTCTTAGTGCCTCGTTTTTAATGTCAAGACCTTTGTTGTACTACCGATGGAGTGTGGAGTTTCTTCGAGCTGTTTTAATGGTTTAAAAATAGCGTAGTAAAAACTGGCTGCATTTAATTCAACTCATACCTCTCAGTGTTTACACGAATAGCTTATTTATTATTACATATTTGTTCTACTTATTTTAATCCAACATTTAACAAGTGTTACTGGTGTTGATAAACCAGCAGACAGATGTGGTTTGCTGGGGCTCATGCATATTTTGTGCTGTTGCTGTTGATATTATTGACATGATAATAATTATGGCATTACTGATATAGTTTTTCCCATTGAATTCATACTAGAAGACATAAGGACAACACCATAGATATAATAATGACATGACAAGACATAAAAAACATACCGTATACGGTATTCTTTAGAGATCCATGGACAGAACCCATGTCAATGCTTGTTTATTTTGTGCTGGTTGTATTTCCAAAGAGGAGCACTTTCCCCAAAGGGGATGCTAACACAGTGACGAGCACAGGGGGGTTGCCCAGGTTGCCCGGGCAACTGCCTATATGCCCTCCTCGATTGACATTGCCCTTCAGAGGGGGGAAAAAAATAAATAAATAATAATAATCATAATTATAGTCGTAGTCATAGTCATAATCATAATCATAATAATAAACCGTTCAATGCATACAGAATTTTATAGTCCTAGGCCTAGATTTGAAAATGAAAACAAAAATCAGTTTGCCATTTCTTGAGGTCAGAGCAACTGCCCCTCAAAATGCCTGTGCACGTCCCTGTTCTAACACATCTAGTTTTGTTCACATCAGTAATACAAGAATAAGGCTTTAGGAAATACAGCTCACAGTAAAAACTACAAATCGGATGTCTGTGCTTTATGTCTTAGCCTCACTTAAAATGAAAAATTTGGCGCAACTTTAAAAAGTACAGTGCAGTGAAATCTATTTTCCAAGCTTTTTAATATATAGTGGTAGAATTAGATACGATTTACGGTGTTGTGGAAGAAAAATATAATTTTAGTTTGTAAAAACGTCTCCTGTGCTTGAATCCTCTAATATGAGGAAGACCAGAGTTTCATAGCATACTCTAGGAATCAGCAAAGAACATAGCAGCAAAGAACACAGACCAAATAATGTCAAATGGTGAATGTAATATTTACTCCTGCTTACAATAGGTGTGCCACATCTCAGTTATTTTGTTTATTTATTTCTTCAGTCGTTATTTTTAAAAAGGCTAGCTCCTCCTTATCTATTATATATGTGTAGACAACAGCATTTCTCTATGTTTAGTCAAAGGGACAAAAGTTGGGACAGAAATTAACTTTAGCCTAATCGTTTCTCAGTAAGTAATTTCATTAACACCAGCTTTGTAAAGGTAAGTTTGTAGCCTATATGTAATTTATTTTTGCTAGGTGTATATTGTTGTACATGTTAGGATCTATGCTGTATTTAACGGCTTTTATCTACTTTTGTTCTAGTCTGTGCACCTGTTGGCCTGCTCCTCAGGATATAGGCTATAGGCTACTCGTACACTCGCGCTGTTTCTACTTCCACGGGTCCAATTATCTCTATTGCAGAAAAATTATGAAGAGATGACACTACCATTAGTGACCGCATGAGGGCGCACTACACACACAAAAAGAATAATTGTACAAACCTGGGTAAACCCTGCCCAGGCTGTCTGTAAAAATAGCAATTGTCGCTCTCTCTCTCTCTCTCTCTCTCTCTCTCTCTCTCTCTCTCTCTCTCTCTCTCTCTCTCTCGATAGATAGATAGATAGATAGATAGATAGATAGATAGATAGATAGATAGATAGATAGAGCATATATTATTATTATCCCTTTCCAACTTAAGACCGCCACAGCAAACTGTTTGGGTACACACGTAATATTCTACGTTTTATTCCTCTCTGCAGCCATAACATCAACCCAGTTCTGCATTCATAGACAGCGTTACTTCACGTCTAAACTGGCTTTGCTCTGTAAAACCAAGACACCCCACTTTTGACAGGGAGACACGTGGACATATTTGTTTTCAATTTTCTTTCATATGAAAAGGCTTTTTTTTGTCAGAGAAAGGAGGAGGGCCTCGCACTCTGCCTGCGCGTGACGTCAGGCCGTTGGAGACAGCCTGCGAGAGGCCGCGGAGGAGTTTCTGTGCATGCACGGGCGACGGCGCCTTTAAGAGGGAGAAACCGAAACAATAAACCGTTCGCCTTGTCAATGTTGTTTGGACAATGAATTTAGTCGATATGGTCTTGATAAAACTCCTGCTATTGTTATACTGTATACGGAATACCAAAGGTAAGCTTGAAAGCTTCAATTCTTTCTCGTTTAAAGTGTTCGATAACCAGTAATCGGATTGAAGAAGCAGTGGCTCGCGAGCTAGTTAGGGAGGGGTGAGAGTGCTCTCGCTAGCCACCGGGGAAACAGTCTTGTGCGGAAGTAATGGCCGAATGCAGCGGGATGGCTCTAGTTTAGAGTTGTCAGC
>CM050202.1:2571337-2573837 GCA_027475355.1 Coilia nasus
AAACTCTCACTTGAAGCATAGCGCCACCTAGTGATAAGGGTAAATGCAAAAATTAGGATTTTGAGTTGCTAATATCTTGGACCGAGAAGGTGGGAACTGCGCAAAATACGTCATGCACGATCACCAGAAAGACCTCTAACACCACAGAACATGCCATAAAATTTGGTCCATAGGGGGCGCTGTAATTGTAGAAAATGTCATTTTGCCTATTATCTAGAGAATGCTTACGTTTACAACTATTTTTTTTTTTATCATGAAATCTGTTGACCCTCACGCATTGAAAACACTGGTCGACGCCCACTTCCAACGAGAACAATTTCCGTGAAATTTTAATATTGCGAAAACGAATCTGAACGAACTCGTCATAGGCCGTTCATGTGAATCTCACCAAATTTGGTATATGTCATCTACAGACAATGCTGACAAAAAGTTATCAATCGATTTATCTTGAGATAAACCGTTCCGAAGTTACACGTCAATGAACATTTAACACGTAGCTTAAAATTCTTCAAATGGCCGTATCTTGGCTTTTAATTGCTCAAATTTGGTCAAAGTTGACATGCCATCTCTAAACATCTTTCTTTTCATGTGTACTAAATTTTGTGACATTTCGTCATACGGGGCGATGTTTATCGCCGAAGCTAGTTGTTGAAAAACAGTTTTTGTTAAATAACTCATCAACAATTTTGCCCAAGACAACAATTTTGTGTTAGTATGTAGGTGTTACAGAGGCATATTGACCCAGCCCATAAACTCTCACTTGAAGCATAGCGCCACCTAGTGATAAGGGTAAATGCAAAAATTGGGATTTTGAGTTGCCAATATCTTGGACCGAGAAGGTGGGAACTGCACAAAATGCATCATGCACGATCACCACAAACACCTCTAACACCACAGAACATGCCATAAAATTTGGTCCATAGGGGGCGCTGTAATTGTACAAAATCTCATTTTGCCGACTCCTTGCCTTCACAAATCAGTCCTTCACACTACACATTCAAAACCCACATCCATGCCCACTTACAGGAAATCATTTCCACAGAAATTCTCACCTCACAACACTGCTCTATAACACACTCATCACACCAACAGTTCCCACATTTCAATATACTGCGGCGGTCATACCATGTACCGCTATGCGGTACATCTAGTATTAACAAATATTCGAATATTATTTGAATATTAATATTCATAAACAAATTAACTAAGCAGAGAGTGTTGAGGGAGGGAGAGTCGCCAACAGCCGTTTGCTTCCGTGTTCTATTTTCGCAAGGGGGAGGGGGGGAAATCCCCCTTTATGCAGTGCAGAGCAGATTCTAGGTTCGTTTCATTGAATGGGACACATGTGGAGTTTAACTAATAAATTGGTCATTACGTTTTTCTGGAGTTGTTAAGGGTTTTTTGGAATCATGTGTCACAATCCGCAACTATTTGTAATAATTTCAAGCCTAATAGTGTAAGTTGTTACTGTTTGGATTTTGAGAAAATTAGCTTTATTTCAGGTCAGGCAGCAACCACTTACTATGTGGTTGTTAGTGCGCTAACGCTAGCGAACTACGCTAACGTAATGTTTTAAATTGAAAGCTGTCACTTTACTCACTAACACCCACCTAGATACTGTTACTGGTTATAGTGTAAGCAGACAAAGTAATATAAAGTTATAGGGTTACAGCAATGTATTAAATTCAAGGTGAGTCCAATCGCTGTTAGCGTTTAGCACATGGTGTTGTAGTTACTACCATTCACTTGAATGAGGTAGAGCTAGTTCGTTAGCTTGCTAGCTCGCTTTACTCTTAGAAATTATTTTCTAAGAGTTCGAAATAGGAATTTGTTGGCATTTTGGTCCCATAGTAACGTATTGTGTTGGCTTATCTTTGTAGAATCTAAGAGCTTTGGTGAAAGTCATCATAGTCTGTGTAGTATAGACCCAGCTCCCAACCCAACTTTGAGAATAGATTAACGGCAATATTTTTTTTATCGCCCGATAAGAGTCTCACGTTAACGCAGCACGTTAACGCCGATAACGGCCCAACTATAATATATATATATATATATACACCTACTCACACACACACACACACACACACACTTATATACACCTACTCACACACACACACACACACACACACTTATATACACCTACTCACACACAACTACAGTGCTGCTCTACTCACTGCAGCACACATATGATGCATCACAATCACAATGCATATCACAATATATCATACCTCACAATACATATCACAATATATCATACCTCACAATACATATCACAATATATCATACATCACAATACATATCACAATATATCATACCTCACAATACATATCACAATATATCATACATCACAATACATATCACAATATATCATACCTCACAATACATATCACAATATATCATACATCACAATACATATCACAATATATCATACCTCACAATACATATCACAATATATCATACCTCGCAATACATATCACAATATATCATACCTCACAATACA
>CM050202.1:2578837-2581337 GCA_027475355.1 Coilia nasus
CAGACACATATGCAGACACAACACACACACACACACACACACACACACACACACACACACACATATGCAGACACAACACACAGACACATTGGCAACATTCTTGCATACATGAACAGATGCAACACAGAGACCTAATTTGACACACACACACACACACACACACACACACACACACACACACACACACACACACACACTTAGGTACAAATGTGGCCTGAAATAGAGAAAGCTGCACTGCTGTGGGTTTAAGTCACCTGATAGAGAGAGAGGACGATGAAAGGAGAGAGAGGGATGGAGGGAGGGAGAGAGAGGGTGGATGTAGGGGTTGAAGAGAGAGGATGATGAAAGGAGAAAGGGAGATGGATGGCGGAAAAGAGAGGGGTGGAGGGAGAGAGAGGGATGGAGGGAGAGAGAGGGATGGAGGAAGTGATGCTGATGCTGGCAGCCTGTGGTCACTGCTTTGTGCAGCGCAGATACAGACTGTAGCTGCTGTGAAGTATCTATTGTGGTACTCTAGAGAAGCCTGTTCTGTGAAGTATCTATTGTGCTATTCTAGAGAAGCCTGTTCTGTGAAGTATCTATTGTGCTATTCTAGAGAAGCCTGTTCTGTGAAGTATCTATTGTGCTATTCTAGAGAAGCCTGTTCTGTGAAGTAATATCTATTGTGGTATTCTAGAGAAGCCTGTTCTGTGAAGGCCACCACACCACGCTATCCCATAATATCACACTACGCTATCCCATAAGCCACCACACTACACTATCCCATAAGCCACCACACTACGCTATCCCATAATATCCCATAAGCCACCACACTACGCTATCCCATAATATCCCATAAGGCACCACACTACGCTATCCCATAAGCCACCACACTACGCTATCCCATAAGCCACCACACCACGCTATCCCATGATATTACACTATGCTATCCCATAAGGCACCACACTACGCTATCCCATAAGCCACAAGGGTCAAAGGACAGGCAAGATGGAGGTGTTTTAGTATGCCCGAATTCTACCTGCTACTAGCTAGCTTGCTTTGTAAAAGCTACAACTGCTACGGTCGAGTGACTGACTCTGACACACACACACACACACACTGACTAGAAGACAACACCTGCTGAGGTTTTGGACTCAGTCAGTGTGTTTGTGTGTATGTGCTGGAACAGTGTGTGTGCTCGTCTATATGTGTGTGTGTGTAAAAGTATATATTATATTCTAATGTGTGTTTATCTTGGTGTGTGTGTGTGTGTGTGTGTGTGTGTATTATATTCTGATGTATTTGTGTATCTTGGTGTGTGTGTGTGTGTGTGTGTGTTTGTGCAGGCCAGCTGGGCACGCCACTGAACCAGTGTGTGTGTGCGTATATGTGTCTGTGTAGAAGTATATATTATATTCTAATGTGTGTTTATCTTGGTGGGTGTGTGAGTGTGTGTGTGTGTGTGTGCGTGTGTGTGTGTGTGCAGGCCAGCTGGGCAGGCCCCTGAACCAGTGTGTGTGTGCGTATATGTGTGTGTGTATATATTATATTGTAATGTGTGTTTATCTTGGTGTGTGTGTGTGTGTGTGTGTGTGTGTGTGTGTGTGTGTGTGTGTGTGTGTGTGTGTGTGTGTGTGTGTGCAGGCCAGCTGGGCAGGCCCCTGAACCAGTGTGTGTGTGCGTATATGTGTGTGTATATATTATATTCTAATGTGTGTTTATCTTGGTGTGTGTGTGTGTGTGTGTGCAGGCCAGCTGGGCAGGCCCCTGAACCAGTACATCCAGCACTATGAGGGCCTGAGCTACAACACAGAGGCTCTGCACAGCCGACACCAGCGCGCCAAGAGAGCCCTCACACACCAGGACACACACGTGCACCTGGACTTCCACGCCCACGGCAGGTCAGTCACACACACACACACACACACACACAGACACACACAGACACACACACCAGCGCGCCAAGAGAGCCCTCACACACCAGGACACACACGTGCACCTGGACTTCCACGCCCACGGCAGGTCAGTCACACACACACACTAGGGCTGGGCAATATATCGATATTATCGTAATATCGATATATTTTAAAGAAGATATGTATTTGACACTATATCGCCATATCGATATATTTTCAATGATACAATACCACTTAATCAAAACCACTTATCCTAATGTGTTCACACTGTTCAGACAGCCGGAGCTTTCTCGGATCACTCAGCTGTACCCCTGCGTATGTTACTGTTTACTTTTTCATTTGCACAGCTCTTTTAGAGCAGCCTTAACTTAACATGAAACACTTTGCTCATCCTGTTTTTGAAATATCGATATGTATCGTATATCGCCAGTCAGCCCAGAAATATCGTGATATTAATTTAGGTCCATATCGCCCAGCCCTAACACACACACACACACACACACACACACACACACACACACACACACACACACACACACATACACACACACATGCACACACACACACACACACAGACACACACACAAACACACACACACAGACAC
>CM050202.1:2586337-2593837 GCA_027475355.1 Coilia nasus
GCCAGTCACTGAGCATTAACCAGGCCAGTCACTGAGATTTAACCAGGCCAGTCACTCAGCATTACCCAGGCCAGTCACTGAGCATTAACCAGGCCAGTCACTGAGCATTAACCAGGCCAGTCACTGAGCATTACTGAGGGGCGGGTTTACCAGGCTAGGGGGGCACCTGGGGGCCGCTCCGATCTCTAGTTCCAGTGAGACATAAAGGCCTGTAGGGCGACCGAAGAGCAAAAGTGCTTCAGTGATGCTCCAAGAACTTAGCCAAGCTCTGCGGTCCAGACAGGGCGCATGTGTGTGACAGAGCGCGTGTGTGTGATGTGTGCGACGTATGTGTGACAGGGCCACCGTGCCATCAGCAGAGCTGCTTGGAGACAGAGCGTATGTGTGTGACAGAGCGCATGTGTGGGACGTGTGTGTGACAGGGCCACCGTGCCATCAGCAGAGCTGCTTGGAGACAGAGCGTATGTGTGTGACAGAGCGCATGTGTGTGACGTGTGTGTGACAGGGCCACCGTGCCATCACCAGAGGAGCTTGCAGACAGAGCGTATGTGTGTGACAGAGCGCATGTGTGTGACGTGTGTGTGACAGGGCCACCGTGCCATCACCAGAGGAGCTTGCAGACAGAGCGCATGTGTGTGACGTGTGTGTGACAGAGCGCATGTGTGTGACGTGTGTGTGTGTGTGACGTGTGTGTGACAGGGCCACCGTGCCATCACCAGAGCTGCTTGCAGACAGAGCGCATGTGTGGCATCCATGTCACCGTGGTCACCGTGGTCACCGTGCCAGAGGCATAAAGCAGCTTTGTGGGACACAAGTCACGCCGGCTCTGTCCAACATCGGAGGGATGCTTCACTCTTGGCAGCCAGGCTTCACAGCAGGGCTGGGATCACACACAGACACACACAGCCACACACAGGCTCACACAGACATGCATGCTCACACACACACACTTACTCACAAGCTCACGCGCACACACTCACACACACACACACACACACACACATATGCCAGGATTCACAGCAGGACTGGATCGCAAGTGGAATGGTGTTGGGGCCTTGGCTATGAGGTTCCTAGTCACATGTATAGAGTTGGATCTCTCTCTCACACACACACACACACACACACACACATTGTGGGTTTACTGTAACTGAATAGATTTCTGGTCAGCCACTGGAGTCTATGAATGGCTAGCAAACATAGGGAATGTTGGCTTTGTGTATTGTGAGTAGTGCTGAACAAAGAAGCTTCTCTGCTTATCCTGACCGTCAGGCTGCAGTACAGTGTGTGTGTGTGTGTGTGTGTGTGTGTGTGTGTGTTAGTGTGTGTGTGTGTGTGTGGCTTGTGCGTGTGTGTATGTGTGTGTGTATGTATTAAAAAGGCTGTGTGAGGGGCTGAAGATGTGTGTATCCCTCAGTAGAAACTAAACCACCAGTCTGCTGTGTGTTACAGATCTGATCTCTTTTTTGCTCAGTATTAATTGTATTTGCTTATTTTCTTTTTTATCATCATTAACATGGATTTTATTCTACTTATAGGCTTATCAACATTTTATAGATAATATACATTTTATAATATTTATCAGAGAACAGCGATGCCCCATAGCAGGACTATGGCCCTCCAGTAGCCCTCCCCTTCCCACACTAATGCCCCGTAGCAGGACTATGGCCCTCCAGTAGCCCTGCCCTTCCCACACTAATGCCCCATAGCAGGACTATGGCCCCTCCCCTTCCCACACTAATGCCCCGTAGCAGGACTATGGCCCTCCCCTTCCCACACTAATGCCCCATAGCAGGACTATGGGGCTCGTCGGGCTGCTCTCTATCACATCTGCTGGCCAATAAAATGTGTGTTTTCATAGCTTACACACACACACACACACATACACACACACACACACACACACACACATATATATTCACAGTTGGAAATGCAGGAAATGGCTCTGCAGTTACGTCACAAAAATTTGCACAACACATTTCGCTACAGCAGAGGTGTAGGCTACGCATCGAACCCTCAGAGCTCTGATGCATAAGCATAGATAAGCACAGGTGTAGCATGCATAGGGCAAGCATAGGTATAGCAAGCATAGGTATACACAAGCATAGACAAGCATAGGTATAGCAAGCATAGACAAGCATAGGTATAGCAAGCATAGGTATAGCAAGCATAGACAAGCATAGGTATAGCAAGCATAGACAAGCATAGGTATAGCAAGCATAGACAAGCATAGACAAGCATAGGTATAGCAAGCATAGGTATAGCAAGCATAGACAAGCATAGGTATAGCAAGCATAGACAAGCATAGGTATAGCAAGCATAGGTATAGCAAGCATAGGCAAGCATAGACAAGCATAGGTATAGCAAGCATAGGTATAGCAAGCATAGGCAAGCATAGACAAGCATAGGTATAGCAAGCATAGGTATAGCAAGCATAGGCAAGCATAGACAAGCATAGGTATAGCAAGCATAGTCAAGCATAGACAAGCATAGGTTAGGGTGACCAGACGTCCCGGTTTGACCGGGACAGTCCCGATTTTTAGTCGCGTGTCCCGAGTCCCGACAAAAGCCCGTCGGGACGCAAAAATGTCCCGGTTTTCACCCAACACCACATCAAGCTGCCCAAATTACAGCGATCGCATATACAAAACTGTGAAATTGAAGCCTAATGAAGTTTCCAGTAATTCAGAGTCAATGTGTGTGTGTGTGTGTGTGTGAGTGAAAATGGTAGGTGCGCTCTGGGAAATCTTCGCAGTCAATGTTACAATGTATCTTGCAGTATACAGCGGTCATGTTTTAACGGTTTTCTTCGATAGCAGACTAGACTACTACACGACAATTAAAAGAGAATGTGCACGCGCATGACGTCACACATAGTGTCCCGGTTTTAGACTCTGGAAATCTGGTCACCCTAGCATAGGTATACACAAGCATAGACAAGCATAGGTATAGCAAGCATAGGTATAGCAAGCATAGGTATAGCAAGCATAGACAAGCATAGGTATAGCAAGCATAGACAAGCATAGGTATAGCAAGCATAGGTATACACAAGCATAGACAAGCATAGGTATAGCAAGCATAGTGAAGCATAGACAAGCATAGGTATAGCAAGCATAGGTATAACAAGCATAGGTATAGCAAGCATAGACAAGCATAGGTATAGCAAGCATAGTGAAGCATAGACAAGCATAGGTATAGCAAGCATAGTGAAGCATAGGCAAGCATAGGTATAGCAAGCATAGGTATAGCAAGCATAGGCAAGCATAGGTATAGCATGCATAGATAAACATATGCTTCATCGGCACTATGGTTGCCCTATGGTTTGGGAAATAACGCTTCATCTGTGCTAGGTTTGTGCTATGGTTTGGGAAATAATGCTTCATCGGCACTATGGTTGTGCTATGGTTTGGGAAATAATGCTTCATCTGTGCTATGGTTGTGCTATGGTTTGGGAAATAACACTTGTAAGATGAGTGCTAGGTTTGCGCTATGGTTTAGGAAATAACACTTGTAAGATGAGTGCTAGGTTTGCGCTATGGTTTAGGAAATAACACTTGTAAGATGAGTGCTAGGTTTGCGCTATGGTTTAGGAAATAACTTCATTTGTGCTATGGTTGCGCTATGTTTGCCCTATGGTTTAGGAAATAGCGCTTCATTTGCGCTATGGTTGCGCTACAGTTTAGGAAATAGCTCTTCATCTATGCTATGGTTGCAGTATGGTTGTGCTATGGTTTAGGAAATAACGCTTCGTCTGTGCTATGGTTTAGGAACTAACCCTCATCTGCAAAACTTATGAGACTGGGAGGCTCTGGAGAACGCTGGAGCTTCCAAAACACAGCCGCTTGGTTAACTAAACACACGTGTGGAGGCTAATTATGGGGTAGCCCATCCCATAGTTGTTTATCTAGCCCATGACAGAGTGATTTGTGGAGACCCAAGACTCAGACTCAGACTCAGTCATTAGATCACTCATTGGCTCAGACGGGGCAGCTGTGGCCTAATGATTAAGGGCGTGGTCTTGGGACCATAGGGTCATAGGTTTGAGTCCTGTACTGGTAGGAAATATGTGAACGGAAATGAATAACCAGCGCTCTCCTGCACCCACACCCATAATGCACCTGAGTCCCTGGTGCACCCACACCCATAATGCACCTGAGTCCTCTCCTGCACCCACGTCCCATAATGCACCTGAGTCCTCTCCTGCACCCACACCCATAATGCACCTGAGTCCCTGGTGCACCCACACCCATAATGCACCTGAGTCCTCTCCTGCACCTATGCCCATAATGCACCTAACCCTATGGTGCACCCACGTCCATAATGTACCTAAGTCCTCTCTTGCTGTCTCTCCTGCACCCACGCCCATAATGCCCCTAACCCCCTGGTGCACCCACGCCCATAATGCCCCTAACCCCCTGGTGCACCCACGCCCATAATGCCCCTAACCCCCTGGTGCACCCACGCCCATAATGCCCCTAACCCCCTGGTGCACCTGTACCTGTACCTGTACGTTAGTGTCAGTGGCTCTGGGTGACAGCATAAGCTGAATGCAGGGTGTAATGTAGAAAGACCTACGTTCTCCCCATGAGGTGACACAGGCACTGCCCTGTATGGAAGTGTATGTATGGGGTCATTGTGACGTTGCTTTAAGGAACACTAATTGGTGTGCAGTCACAGGTTCTTTGTGCTCTGTCCCTCTCTAGCTCTCACTCTCTCTCACTCTCTCTTCCTCTCTCTCACTCTCTCTTCCTCTCTCACTCTCTTCCTCTATTCCTTCCCCTCTTGCTCTCTGTCCCTCTCTTTCTCCCTTTCCCTCTCTCTATGTCACTCTCTCCCTCCCTACCTCTCTTTTGCTCTCTCCATCCCTCTCTCACTCTCTCTCCCTCTTTCCCTCTCTCTCCCTCCCTACCTCTCTTTTGCTCTCTCCATCCCTCTCTCTCCCTCTGTCTCTCTCTCTCTCTCTCCCTCTCTATCTCTCCCTCTCCCCCCCCTCTCTCTCCCTCTCTCCCCCTCTCTTTCCTTCTCTCTCTCTGTTGCTGTAATGCAGCATGCAGTCTATCTTATGTGTGTCACTCTCTGTCACATCTGCTGCTGATGTAGCCTGCAGTGCAGTACAGCCGTAATCACATGCAGTTGCTGCACTCTTTCCCATCCCTCTCTCTCTCTCTTTCTGTCTCTCTCTCATTCCCACCCCTCTCTCTCTCTCTCTCTCTCTCTTTCCCACCCCTCTCTCTCTGTCTCTCTCTCTCTTTCCCACCCCTCTCTCTCTGTCTGTCTCTCTCTCTCTCTTTCCCACCCCCCTCTCTCTCTCTTTCCCACCCCCCTCTCTCTCTGTCTCTGTCTCTCTCTTTCCCACCCCTATCTCTCTCTGTCTCGCTCTCTCTCTCCCTCTCTCTTTCCCACCCCTCTCTCTCTGTCTCTCTCTCTCCCACCCCTCTCTCTCTCTGTCTCTCTCTCTCCCACCCCTCTCTCTCTGTCTCTCTCTCTCCCACCCCTCTCTCTCTGTCTCTCTCTCTCCCACCCCTCTCTCTCTGTCAATTCAATTCAATTCAATTCAATTCAATTCAAGTGAACTTTATTGGCACGACAAATAGTTCATTGCATTGCCAAAGCGTGACATCCAAACAATACAGTATGAGTATGCATGTATCTATGGCATTTGTACAAGAGCATACATGTGTCTATGGCATTTGTACATACAAACAAAGTGGTGTGTGTGTGTGTGCGTGTGCGTGTGTGCACGTGTTTGTGTGTGTACGTGTTTGTGTGTGTGTGCATGTGAGCGTGAGTGTGTGCATGTGTGTGCATGTGTGTATGTAGTCTGTGTGTGTGAGTGGTTATGTGTTAGTGTGTGGGTGTGGTGTGTTCTGAAATGCTGTGAATTGGTGTTCATGTGTTTGTGTTCGTGGTGTCTATCCACTGTCCCTTACTGTATGGCATTCAGTGACATATTTGGCAGCAAGAACTGCTGTTTGTCCTTGCTGTCCAAGTAAGACAGATAGTAATTCCTGTTCGCACAGGTTTTGGAACCCTGGGATTAGGTTTGTGAATTTATCAAAATATGTTTCCCTTATATCTGAGTATTTCTCACATTGGAGAAGAAAGTGCACCTCTGTCTCTCTCTCTTTCTCTCTCTCTTTCCACCCCTCTCTCTCTCTCTCTCTTTCTCTCTCTCTCTTTCCCACCTCTCTCTCTCCCACCCCTCTCTCTCTCTTTCCACCTCTCTCTCTATTGCTCTCTCTCTCTCTTTCTGCTTCTTTCACATCTCCTCACATTCTTCTTTCACTCTCTCTCTCTCCCCCCCCCCTCTTTCTCTTCCTCCCTCTCTCTCTTTTTCACAAATGCAGAAAGTCTCCCATTTCCCATTTCTGTCATTGTGATCACACGGTACAGCACAGCACACAGTGCACACAACGAAATTCAACCTCTGCATTTAACCCATCACACATGTGAGCAGGGGGCAGCCATGACAACGGCGCCCGGGGAGCAGTGAGTGGGGACGGTACCATGCTCAGGGTACCTCAGTGGCACTACTGGCGACTTGGGATTCGAACCTGCGATCCTTGCGGTCACAGGTCCGATGCCTTAGCCGCTAGGCCACCACTGCCACCACAGAAACACACTCACACACAACGGCAAACACACACACACACGCACAAATGCAAATACACACACACACACACACACACACATTCACACAGTTCAGAGGATGGCAACCCCGCTGCCCGCCCCAGACCCACCCTTTGCCTACTTGAACTTAATATTTTGCACTCACAATGAAAGCTTACTAGCTCGACAGATAGTTAAACAAAGTCAGCCAACAATAACAAGTCAATTTTCATCATTTGGTTTTTACTTTTTAGTGAAACCGAAGCACAATAAAACACGAAATACAAATCAGCATCTGTCATTCAACGGTTAGCATAAAGCTAGCTTAACATTAGAAAGTCCATAGGCAGGCTAACCGCGATTAGCATCGCTGTATTTAACATTTACTTTAAACACGTTAGAATCGTGTTTTTATAAAATACTCAGTAGGAATTACAAAATAATATAACGATTAAAAATCCGCCAGTGCTGTAACTTACACATATGAATTCTCTGCGTCTTAACAAAACGAAACTGATTTAATGAAACTCTTTCCAGTCTCCCATAGTCAGGCAACCATATAGACATACTATACATATACTGTATAGTATATCTATGCAGGCAACTACCTAACTACGGCAAGCTTAGCAGGACAAAATTCACTACAATTCTTGCAGGGGAAGAAAGTTATTTGTGTATTGATACGTGGGGAAAACCCTCATCTGTGGAGTCTGCCGAGTTCATCTCGATGAGAAATTGTATAGTCAACAAATATGGATACAAGACGATTTCTGAAGCATCGTAACAGTAGGCTACCCCTGCTGCTAATGTAAGTAATATGCTAAACTTAACATTTTCAGGTTAACTCCCCCACGTTTTGGTTCACGTTATAATCATGCTCAACAAGATACCAAG
>CM050202.1:2628837-2631337 GCA_027475355.1 Coilia nasus
ACTAGGCACCTGAGCCTCATCTGGCCACCACAAGACTCAGGCAGCCCGCAGGTACTACAGAGGGGCGTCACAGTGTGTGTATAGGTGAAAATGTGCAAATGTGTGTGTGTATTTGTGTGTGCATGTGTGTATGTGTATAGGCTTTGGTGGTGTGGTGTGTGTGTGTGTGTGGGTATGTGTATTGGCTTTGGTGGTGTGGTGTGTATGTGTGTGTGTGTGTGTGTGTGTGTTTTCATAAACTACACAGCAGACTTTAAGAGTGTATGTGTGTGTGTGTGTGTGTGTGTGTGTGTGTGTGTGTGTTTCCATAAACTACACACTTTAAGATCTCGCAAAAGCATTGTGCTGGTGCGGCCCGGAGCGTAGCGTAGTAGAGCGGAGTGCAGTGCAGTCTGGGTGTGCTGTTAACGGGCCCGGTTCTTTATCACGCAGAACCCACGAACCCGCGATCTCTCCAGCATCACTTGGCTCTCTGTCACATGGACGGGCCCACGGATCTCTCCAGCGCCACTTGGCTCTGTCATACGGACGGGCCCACGGATCTCTCCAGCGCCACTTGGCTCTGTCATACGGACGGGCCCACGGATCTCTCCAGCGCCACTTGGCCCCTGCCCGCATGCTCGGGCCGTAAACAACGATCCAGCCCTGCTCTTTGTCACATGGACGGGTCCACGGATGACTCCAGCGCCACTTGGCTCTGACTCTGCATGCTCAACCCGTAAACAGTGAAGGGGAACAGCGACCCGGCCTGTCATTTGGGGGCTCTGCTTGGCTGTAAAGAATGGCTGTAAAAGCCAATACGCTGCAGAAATATGCAGACACAGATGTAGCACTTCCTGTGCACAGCGATCTTATCACTGGGGACATCAATTATGAGGCCGATGTTTTCCCTCTTGCTATTTTACTGACATTATAATACTTACATAAGCACAGTTTATATAACATTTATTTAATTCTCACCCATAAAACTTAGCTTAGCACCTACAGTAAGCTTCTATTGTGCGCTTAGCTCCTTTCCCATTATTCAGTATTGTGATATCCAGCTAAGGATCACTCAGTGTGTTGTCTATGTATGTCTGTGTGTCTATACATGTATGCCTATATGTGTGTCTATACATGTATGCCTATATGTGTGTCTATACATGTATGCCTATATGTGTGTCTATACATGTATGCCTATATGTGTGTCTATACATGTATGCCTATATGTGTGTCTATACATGTATGCCTATATGTGTGTCTATACATGTATGCCTATATGTGTGTCTATACATGTATGCCTATATGTGTGTAAATGCGTGCACATGACCAGCCAGCTTGAGCCACACAGTCGGTAGTGTCGTCTTTGACAGCTAGCTTGGCATTAGGCAAGAAACAAATAGTGGATAGTGAATTTCACATTTTCCATGAGAAATGTACAAAAAACTCCTTCTTTTGTGGAAGTGAAGGGCAAGGATGTATGCCTCGCTTTGACCCTCTTCACTCTGCCGACAGCTCAATGGTGTTTACCTTCTTCCTCAGTCCACCGTCTTTCTCCCACAAGCAACATACAGGACGCATTGACAATGCACAATGCCCCTGTTGATGTATAGATTGTAGCGTAAAGGTGGGGGGGGGTTGCACCTCAGTGAGGTGGTCCAGTGGGAGAGTGCAGGAATGCAGTCCTCAAGGTCAGCGGTTCACATCTTGCCTTAGATGAAAGGGACTGCTGTAACTAGATAGAATAATTTCTGTCTTGATTATGATTAGCAAATTGCTGCCAATTTAATATGCCAACTGTGTGCTTTCATAGAGCAAAATGGGCTAATTAAATAGAGACTAGTAGAGGTTAAAGGAGGAAGCGCTTTGAGTGGAAGTGGTAACATGGGTAAGCATGCTGACTTGCATACCTGTGGTTGTGAGTTCAAGTCCCTCCATTACCACTAGACTGTGTTTCTTTTCAGTTGTTATCAACACCCTACAGGGTATATATGGCAAGAAAGGAAAAGAAAGACCCTTTCAACAGAGAAAGTGATAGTGCAGTGGTAGCATTGAAGCTTGTCATCCTCAGGGTTGAGGGTTCAAGTCCCAGCACTGCCACGCAGCTCTAGTGGTTGTGGTCTAACCTGTGTGTTTTTCCTCTTGTTGGCTTATCATACTACAGAGAGTATATGTATGTATGAGGGAAGGGAAAAGGTGGCAAGCAGAGGAGGTGATGGTGCAGTGGTAGCATCAGTGATCACCATCCCAAGGATTGAGGGTTCAAAGCCCACCACTGCAGGTTGAGGTGGTGATCTGAGCTGGAGGGCCATGAGAGCTGGAGGGCCATGAGAGCTGGAGGGCCATGAGAGCTGGAGGGCCATGAGAGCTGGAGGGCCATGAGAGCTGGAGGGCCATGAGAGCTGGAGGGCCATGAGAGCTGGAGGGCCATGAGAGCTGGAGGGCCATGAGAGCTGGAGGGCCATGAGAGCTGGAGGGCCATGAGAGCTGGAGGGCCATGAGAGCTGGAGGGCCATGAGAG
>CM050202.1:2636337-2638837 GCA_027475355.1 Coilia nasus
ATAGCTAGCAGCTATGTTAGCCAGTTAGCCTACAGGTTATGCTTTCTAGCAGCCAAGAGCTTGGCCAATTAGCATATTGCTACTTCAACTTTGACCATTTTAGCTCAGCCAACACTGCATGTTTAAAAGTTATATTGAATGTTCAAATATCTACATTAACCAGCAGCCATTTTCCTACAACATGATACCATGATCATCTACACAATACGTTTGCAATGCATATGTAAAGCTAAAAATTGCTAATCGCTAATTGCTAATCGCTAATTGCTAATCGCTAATCGCTAGCTAATCCATAGCAAAAAAGGTTTCCTTTGCATTAATGAATGACAATTTCATGACAATGTTTTACTAATAAATAAATCCATAGCAAAGTTAACCAACACAGTAAGACTAGTGATAAAGAGAATGCTTCTGAATTAATTCCAAGCTGTTAACCGTAACACAGCATTAATGCACAACTATTTTAAAAGGTGCATACTATTTGAGAAGTGTTATGACCTATACATGACTTATACATGTTTTACATAACATTAAGCAATGTTGAAACTTACCATTTATGCTTCCAGTTAATGATGCTCTGACGGTAAATCCTACATGAATCAGTTCAACTCTAGCACTCATTGGAGGGAGTGGGAGACATTAATTTGGAGGTTGCGTGGGGGGAGGGGCTGGCATAGGTGTATCTGGGGACTCACACAAGGTGTGCGCGGAATGTATATGATAAAATGGCGGGAGAACTACCAATTTTGGAGGATTAGTGGGGGATGGGGTGGTAAATCTGAGGACTTGCAAAAGTTGTGTGAGGGAGTGGGAGACATTAACTTGGAGGTTGTGTGGGGGAGGGGCTGGCATAGGTGTATCTGAGGACTCACACAAGGTGTGCGCGGAAATGGCGGGAGAATTACCAATTTTGGAGGATTAGTGGGGGATGGGGTGGTAAATCTGAGGACTTGCAAAAGGTGTGTGCATACAGTCTACACATATTGCAGGTTTAGCTTTACTAAGCTATACTCAGTACTGTATTTTTTAAATAATTAATAGGTGATTAAATAGTTGTGCATTTAACATAGTTTACTTTACAAATTCCATACTATAGATTTAAATGCACATTGTAGTCCAACACACAGATTTGATGATGATGATCATGATAATAAGACCGACAGTCACAGTGCTTTCTTTTGGCTGTGCCATCAAATTCAAATAAAGTGAATTCTTAAATGTTGAACGGCAAATCAGTCATGAACAGCCCTGTCATTTTGATACCATCTTTGTGAAGCATCATGTCCCTTCATAAGCTACCAAGTTATGTGATTATCAAATCACATCAGCATCACATCTGATGGCTTTCCTTTCAGGGCAAATGGTTAAGCAGTGTTGTAACTTACCATTTATGCTACCAGTTAATGATGCTCTGACAGTAAATCCTGCATGAATCAGTTCAACTCTAGCACTTGTTGGAGGGAGTGGGAGACATTAACTTGGAGGTTGCGTGGGGGAGGGGCTGGCATAGGTGTATCTGAGGACTCACACAAGGTGTGCGCAGAATGTATATGATAAAATGGCGGGAGAATTACCAATTTTGGAGGATTAGTGGGGGATGGGGTGGTAAATCTGAGGACTTGCAAAAGGTGTGTGCATACAGTCTACACATCTGCAATTTAAGCTATACTAAGCTATACTCAGTAGTGTATTTTTTAAATAATTAGTAGGTGATTAAATAGTTGTGCATTTAACATAGTTTACTTTACAAATTCCATACTATAGATTTAAATGCACACTGGAGTCCAACACACAGATTTGATGATGATGATCATGACAATAAGACCGAGTCACATTGCTTTCTTTTGGCTGTGCCATCAAATTTAAATCAAGTAAATTTGTAGCCTCTTAGCGCGGCACCGTATCGCCGGCGCTACGACTCACTGTGACTGAAAAAAATGTAACTACAACATTACAACATTACATTACATTACAGAGACATTACAGAGAGACATTACAGAGAGTCTTCAGTAACATATTACAACCTGGTAATTGCCATTCTGGTAACAACAAAGTTATAATAGGGGGTGCGTCTTAAAGGGTTAAAGGTTGAACGGCAAATCAGTAATTAACAGCCCTGTCATTTTGATACCATCTTTGTGAAGCATCATGTCCCTTCATAGGCTACCAAGTTATGTGATTATCAAATCACGTCAGCATCACGTCTGATGGCTTTCCTTTCAGGGCAAATGGCAAAATGTGGCTTCCTCTTCTCCTCTCCTGACCTTCTCCTCCCTGGGTTTTCTTCTCCTCCTCTCCCTTGTCCATCCCCTTTTCCTCTTTCTCTCAAGGCACCCTTTTCCTTCTCTTCTCCCGGCCTCCTCCTCCTCTCCTGGTCCCCTTCTCTTTCTCCTCTCCCAGCATCCTCCTCCTCTCCTGGTCCCCTTCTCTTTCTCCTCTCCCAGCATCCTCCTCCTCTCCTGGTCCCCTTCTCTTTATTCTCTCCTTCCTCTTCTCCAGA
>CM050202.1:2643837-2646337 GCA_027475355.1 Coilia nasus
CCCACCGTACCCCCCCCCCCCACAGCTCAGCCCCCGCGCTCCACCAGCCAGCCCCCCCTCCTCACCCCACCGTACCGCCCCAGCCAGCCCCCCTCCTCACCCCACTGTACCGCCCCACAGCCCAGCCCCCCCTCCTTACCCCACCGTACCCCCTCCTCCTCACCCCACCGTACCCCCCCGTACCCCCTCCTCCTCACCCCACCGTACCCCCCCCACAGCCCAGCCCCCGCGCTGCACCAGCCAGCCTCCCCTCCTCACCCCACCGTACCCCCCACAGCCCAATGACCAGCGCTCCCCCAGCCAGCCCCCCCCCCCCTCACCCCAGCACACCGCACCCCCCCTGCAACCCTGACGTCCAGTGGGTCATCAGCACCCCCATAACTCTCCACCCGGACAGCCATATTTCACAGCACTCATCTGCAATAAGCACCCATCATAACTCCCCTCTGTGGCGGCCATATTTCACCCCACTCATCTCCGGGGCACACCCCTGCCCCATACATTTTAGAGAGGGGGGGTAGGGGGCGTATGAGAGAGAGAGAGAGAGAGAGAGAGAGAGAGAGAGGAGGGAAGGGGATGAGGGAGAAAGAGAGAGACAGAGAGAAGGAGAGGGAGAGAGAAAGAGAGGGAGAGATACGGAGAGGGAGAGAGAAAGAGAGGGAGAGATACGGAGAGGGAGAGAGAAAGAGAGGGAGAGAGAAAGAGAGGGAGAGATACGGAGAGGGAGAGAGAAAGAGAGGGAGAGATACGGAGAGGGAGAGAAAGAGAGGGAGAGAGACAGAAATATAGGGGGATACCTTCACAGAAGATGGCGACTTTAACTATGTAAGGTGTCACAAGCAAGCCAATCAAATGAATGTAATAATGAACAAGGCACAACAACATGGAGGATAGTGAGGAGATATTTACTCATATATGGTATATATAGACTGTCTTGTGCAGCATATATGTAATAAATAGATTATCTTCTGTTACATATACACTATGCAGACTAACGTATGCAACAAGCATGTGTCGCATCTATTGCATATATATTGTATATTTGTGTTATATATGCGTTACATATGCGTAACATACAGAACATTCCAGACACTGTACATAGAGCCATAACTCAGGATATGACATCACAAGCTCCTTGCCTGCTGTAGACATATGGTAGACATTTGGACTGGTGTCATAGATAGATAGATAGATAGATAGATAGACAGACAGACAGACAGACAGACAGACAGACAGATAGACAGACAGACAGACAGACAGACAGACAGACAGACAGACAGACAGATAGATAGATAGATAGATAGATAGATAGATAGATAGATAGATAGATGTGTGAGGGGACATGTGGGTATTGGTGGGAAGTTATTATGTGTTACAATTGTGTCATCGCCAGGAATGTCAGTTTGTTGCACTTGTGCTAAATGACGTTTACACTTCTCCGAAAGAAGACATTTGTCTTAAGACTGCACTGATTTGTGTGTGTGTGTGTGTGTGTGTGTTAAACTGAAAGTCTCAAATCAACTCACACTTCCTCTTTCCAAGCCAGTGAGTGTGGGTGTGGGGGTGTGCCTCGATGCTTTATTTGAAGCAGGGCTGGGTGAGTGACTGTGTGGAAGTCATGACAGGTCATGTGAACTGAGCATAGTTTCACTGATGGAAAGCTCCAGCAGAATCAGAGAGGTCAAGGGTTATCGCCATGTACACGCACCCACACGGAGAGGCGCATGCCGGCGTGGCCGTTACTCACTGCAGGGACGAGGAGATGTTGCCTAATCACAAAGAGGAAATGATGCGTCTGCTTCAGGAAGTGCCCCACCTCCTAAGCAGGGACTGGTACAGCATGACACAGCAGTGTGTGTGTGTGTGTGACTCAGCAGGCTAACATGAGGGGCATCTACACCATAGCATGACTCAGCAGATTAGCATTAGGAGCATCTCTCCACAGCATGGCTCAGCAGATTAGCATTAGGAGTCTCCCTATAGCATGGCTCAGCAGATTAGCATTAGGAGTCTCCCTATAGCATGACTCAGCAGATTAGCATTAGGAGCATCTCTCCACAGCATGGCTCAGCAGATTAGCATTAGGAGCATCTCTCCACAGCATGACTCAGCAGATTAGCATTAGGAGTCTCCTTATAGCATGGCTCAGCAGATTAGCTTTAGGAGCATCTCTCCACAGCATGACTCAGCAGATTAGCATTAGGAGCATCTTTCCACAGCATGGCTCAGCAGATTAGCATTAGGAGCATCTCTCCACAGCATGACTCAGCAGATTAGCATTAGGAGTCTCCCTATAGCATGACTCAGCAGATTAGCATTAGGAGTCTCCCTATAGCATGGCGCAGCAGATTAGCATTAGGAGCATCTCTCCACAGCATGACTCAGCAGATTAGCATTAGGAGTCTCCCTATAGCATGGCTCAGCAGATTAGCTTTAGGAGCATCTCTCCACAGCATGACTCAGCAGATTAGCATTAGGAGTCTCCCTATAGCATGACTCA
>CM050202.1:2656337-2663837 GCA_027475355.1 Coilia nasus
AGGTATGTGTAGGTGTCCTCTAAGGGTCCTGAGGTGTGTGTAGGTGTCCTTTAAAGGTCCTGAGGTGTGTGTAGGTGTGTAAGGGTACTGAGGTGTGTGTAGGTGTCCTTTAAAGGTACTGAGGTGTGTGTAGGTGTGTGTGGGTGTCTAAGGGTCCTGAGGTGTGTGTAGGTGTGTGTTGGTGTCCTTGAAGGGTCCTGAGGTGTGTGTAGGTGTGTGTAGATGTCCTCTAAGGGTCCTGAGGCGTATGTAGGTGTGTGTGGATGTCTAAGGGTCCTGAGGTGTGTGTAGGTGTGTGTAGGTGTCCTCCAAGGGTCCTGAGGTGTGTGTAGGTGTGTGTAGATGTCCTCTAACGGGTCCTGAGGTGTGTGTAGGTGTCCTTTAAAGGTCCTGAGGTGTGTGTCCCTACCAGACGGTGCCGGCCTGCAGCGCGGTGGAGACGGCCATGGCCTTGTTGATGTCGGTGGTGAAGACGGCGGCAGCCAGGCCGTACTCTGTGGCGTTGGCGCGCTCGATCACCTCCTCCAGCGTCTGGAACTTCATGATCTGCTGCACCGGCCCGAAGATCTGCCACACACACACGGGACCACACACACATTTAGCACTTTTAACACATTTAGCTACACACACACACGGGACCACACACACATTTAGCACGTTTAACACATTTAGCTACACACACACACACACAGGACCACACACACATTTAGCACGTTTAGCACATTTAGCTACACGCACACGCGGGACCACACACACATTTAGCACGTTTAGCACATTTAGCTACACGCACACACAGGACCACACACACATTTAGCACGTTTAGCACACTTAGCTACACGCACACACAGGACCACACACACATTTAGCAGGTTTAGCACATTTAGCTACACGCACACACAGGACCACACACACATTTAGCATGTTTAACACATTTATCTACACACACACACACACAGGACCACACACACATTTAGCACGTTTAGCACATTTAGCTACACGCACACACAGGACCACACACACATTTAGCACGTTTAGCACATTTAGCTACACGCACATACAGAACCACACACACATTTAGCACATTTAGCACGTTTAGCTACACACACACACACACAGGACCACACACACATTTAGCACATTTAGCTACACACACACACACACACACACACACAGGACCACACACACATTTAGCACGTTTAGCACATTGAGCTACACGCACATACAGGACCACACACACATTTAGCACGTTTAGCTACACACACACACACACACACACACACACAGGACCACACACACATTTAGCACGTTTAGCACATTTAGCATCATAGATTTCAATTGGATTTTGGCTGAATGCGCTCACATCACACGCAGAACAATAGACTCAGTTTCTATTCTCTAGCTGCAGCCCTGGAACTGCACACACACATTTAGCACGTTTAGCACACAGCACACTTACACCCCCCCCCCCCCACCCCCCCCACACACACACACATAGCATGTGCTATAGGATTGCCACATACACACACACACACACACACATAAAGCAGGAAATGGTGTGGTGCGTAGGCTACCTCCTCCTTGGCGATGCGCATGTTGTCGGTGACGTTGGAGAAGACGGTGGGCTCCACGAAGAAGCCCTTCCCCACACACACTTTGCCCCCGCACTCCAGCTTAGCCCCCTCCCGCACGCCGCTCGCCACCAGCTCCATGATCCGCTGCTGCTGCTCCCCGCTGATCTGGGAACACACACACAGCTTACTCACACTGGGTGTGTGTGTGTGTATGTCTGTGTGTGTGTGTGTGTATGTAAATGTGTGTGTGTTACCTGTGGTCCCTGCTCGGTGGCGGGGTCGAAGGGGCTGCCCACCACCTTCCTGCTGGCCCTCTCCACACTGTGTGTGTGTGTGTGTGTGTGTGTGTGTGTGTTACCTGTGGTCCCTGCTCGGTGGCGGGGTCGAAGGGGCTGCCCACCACCTTCCTGCTGGCCCTCTCCACGCTGCGGCGCACAAACTCCTCGTAGATGGGCTCCTGCACGAAGATGCGCGAGCCGGCCGTGCAGCACTGGCCACTGTTGAAGAACACGCCCTGATGCGCCTGCTCTACCGCCAGCTCCACTAGGGGGCAGGAGAGCGCAGGAGGAGAGGAGGAGAGGATAGGGAGGGGAGGGGAGGAGAGGAGAGGAAAGGAGGAGGGGAGGAGAGGAGAGGAGAGGAGAGGAGAGGAGGAGGGGAGGAGAGGAGGGGAGGAGAGGATGGCGAAAGAAGAAGAGGAGAGGAGAGGAGGGGAGAGGAGAGGAGAGGGGAGGACAGGAGAGTGGAGGAAAGGAGGGCGGAGGAGAGGAGGGGACAGGAGAGGAAGAGGAGAGGAGAGGCGATGAGAAGAGAGGAGGAGAGGAGAGGAGGATAGGAGAGGGGAGGAGAGGAGAAGAAAGAAGAGGATAGAGGGAGACAGTATGTAAAATGAAAATATATTTCCCACTGTCACAATCTAAGAGACTCATAACCTTATAATATCATTTTATTTTTATTTTTTCTATACAGGAAAACAAACATTGTAGTGTTCTGTCCATAGAGTCTCACACACATATCTATACATTCTGACCATAGAGTCTTACACACATATCTATACATTCTGTCCATAGAGTCTCACACACATATCTATACATTCTGACCATAGAGTCTTACACACATATCTATACATTCTGTCCAGTCCATAGAGTCTTACACACATATCTATACATTCTGTCCTGTCCATAGAGTCTTACACACATATCTATACATTCTGACCATAGAGTCTCACACACGTATCTATACATTCTGACCATAGAGTCTTACACACGTATCTATACATTCTGACCATAGAGTCTCACACACATATCTATACATTCTGTCCATAGAGTCTTACACACATATCTATACATTCTGACCATAGAGTCTTACACACATATCTATACATTCTGTCCATAGAGTCTCACACACATATCTATACATTCTGACCATAGAGTCTTACACACGTATCTATACATTCTGACCATAGAGTCTTACACACATATCTATACATTCTGACCATAGAGTCTTACACACATATCTATACATTCTGTCCTGACCATAGAGTCTTACACACATATCTATACATTCTGACCTTAGAGTCTCACACACATATCTATGTTAGAAAGAGAGGGAATGGTGTGTGTGTGTGTGTATGTGTGTATTAGAGAGAGAGGGAGTGGTATGTGTTGGGTGTGTGTGTGTTAGAGAGAGAGGGAGTGGTGTGTGTGTGTTAAAGAGAGAGAGAGGGAGTGGTGTGTGTTGGGTGTGTGTGTGTGTGTGTGTTAGAGAGAGAGGGAGTGGTGTGTGTGTGTGTTAAAGAGAGAGAAAGGTTGTGTGTGTGTGTGTGTGTGTGTGTGTGTGTAAGTGTGTGTGTGAGCAAGAGGGAGAATGGAGACAGAGGAAGGGTAAGGGCAGAAACATCCCATTATAAACATCTCTGTCAGCAACATTACACACGCTCTTACTCAACCCCTCCCAGCCTCACACACACACACACACACACAGACACGCTCACACACACACACACATTTACAGTCAACTCTCCCAGACTTGCTGATGGAAGTGCTTAAAGAGTGAGAGAGCGAGAGAGAGAGAGAGAGAGAGAGAGAGAGAGAGAGACTTGAGAGTCTTTCAGTCTGTTACTGTCAGTCCAATGCTTGCTGTGGTCTCCATGGACTCAAAGATGTGTGTGTTTATATATTTAGCAGATGCTTTCGCCCAAAGTGTCTTACAACACGCAATAACAAAAACATGGATTACATATGGATTACAATAAAACTGTTCAAATCAGCATAACTGCTACAACAACACGCCAGCGCAGACGGAGGTGCTCTGCTCGTCACTGCGACCTTGAAGAGCCGAACAGTGAGCACAAATTTAGCAGAAACATCTACAGTCATACAGACATGCGGGATAATATTAATCTGTGTTTTATTTCACATAACAAACACAAGATAATATTAATCTGTGTTTTATACCACATAACAAACACAGGATAATATTCATCTGTGTTTTATTTTACATAACAAACACAAGATAATATTCATCTTTACGGGGCAAAGTGAGAAAGGAGTGGTATTTCAGAGACCGATCACACGCAATGACAGGGGAGTAGGGACTCTGTTCCTTGAACTCTGTGTCTGACTGGACACACACACACACACACACACACACACACCAAGAGAGAAAGGGAGGGCCAAGAAACCTCCATGACCATATGTAAATACTTCCCATCAATAAAATCTCACACGTTCAACAGTGTTACTGACACACACACACACATACACAGATATGGAACATGATATATGTGAACTGGATATATATATTTATATGACACTAAGGAGATTCATTTCTCCCTTGGATGTAATACGAGCCATAGGTCTACAACTACAATAAACACACACCCACACGCACACACTTGCAAGCAGAAATGCACACACACATTCACACTTACACAGACCAAAGTGGCCTGCCTTCCTCACTAATACATTAACAAGCTGTTCAGGCCAACCACACACAAAGGCGCACACACACACACACACACACACACGCACACACACACACACACACACACGCACACACGCACACATATCAGTGTGTTTGGGTGCACATATGTGTCTGTGTGTCTTTCTGTGCGTGTGTGTGTGTGAAAGTGTGCACACTCATCTGTGTGTATATGTGTATGTGTGACTATGTAAGCGTGCCGTGTGTGTGTGTGTGTGTGTGTGTGTGTGTGTGTGTGTGTGTGAACATCACTATGTATAGGCTGCGGCGTCTGTGGCATGCGAGGGGTTAATGAAGGCCACTGATTTACAGCCTCTCGCTCAGACCAGCGGCCTCTAGGCTGATTTACTGCCTCCCGGGTGGGGTGTTTGTGTGTGTGGGTGTGTGTGGGTGTGTGTGAGTGTGTGTGTGTGTGGGTTGGTGTGGGTGTGGGTGTCTGTGTGTATGTGTGTGTGTGTGTGTGTTTTGCGCGTCTGTGTGTGATATTTGTGTCTATGTGTGTGTCTTTATGTGTGTGTGTGTGTGTGTGTGGACAGGAGGAAAGAGAGAGTTCCACTGCACTCACTGACACCGACACACACAAACACACACACACACACACGCACACACGCACACACACACACACACACCCAGACTGAGGCATCTGGATCGGCATTAGTGTTAACCCCTCCTCTCTTCTGTCTCTCTCTTTCTCTCTCTCTCTCTGTCTCTCTCTCTCTATCTCTCTCTCTATATCTCTCTCTCTCTCTATCACTCTCTCTCTGTCTCTCTCTCTCTCCCCCTCCTCCTCTCTCTCTCTCTCTCTCTCTCTCTCTCTCTCTCTCTCTCTCTCTCTCTCTCTCTCTCTCTCTCTCTCTCTCTCTCCCTCCATCTTTCTTTCCTCTTTCGATTTCGGTCTCTCCATTTTTCTCTTCCTCCACCCCGCCCCTTACGAGATTGGCACTGAACAGAGCACATGTGTGTGTGTGTGTGTGTGTGTGTGTGTGTGTGTGTGTGTGTGTGTGTGTGTGTGTGTGTCTGTGTGTATGTGTGTGTGTATGTGTGTGTGTGTGTGTGTGTGTGTGTGTGTGTGTCTGTGTGTGTGTCTGTGTGTGTGTGTCTGTGTGTGTGTCTGTGTGTGTGTGTGTGTGTGTGTGTCTGTGTGTGTGTGTGTGTGTGTGTGTGTGTCTGTGTGTGTGTGTGTGTGTGTGTGTGTGTGTGTGTGTGTCTGTGTCTGTGTCTGTGTCTGTGTGTGTGTGTGTGTGTGTGTGTGTGTGTGTGTGTGTCTGTGTGTTAATACGTTTGGATCTGCAGTTCTGCTCCTGGGATGGGTGTAAGACTACAGGATGCAGTTCCCTACACACACACACCCACACACACACACACACCCACACACACACACACACACACACACACACACACACACACTGGACCACCTACTGGGAGTCGAGCATGACATGCAAAACGCAGGAAGCCATAAAGAGTTAGTGATGAAAACACAGACAGACACAGACAGATACACACACACACACACACACACACACAGACAGAATCACACACAGACACACACACACACAGACAGAGAGAATCACACACAGACACACACACACGCACACACACACAGAATCACACACACACACATACACACAGACACGCACACGCACACACACACACACACACACACACACACACACACACAGACAGACCCACACACATAGACACACTTACAGTCGGCGTCTGCAAAGATGATGTTGGGGCTTTTCCCCCCCAACTCCAGCGTCACCCTCTTCAGATTACTCTTCCAGCAGCCTCCTGGATCAGCTTCCCCACCTGCCGCACACACACACACACACACACACACACACACAGGGAACACAGGAAGAGCTTTACACTCACAGGTACACACACACATAGAAGATCAACTTGGGCACAATTATCCTCACACAGGTGCACATACTGTTTGTACTAATGCACACACACACACACACACACACACACACACACACACACACACACACACACACACGGTGGGCTTTTGGAAGGAGCTGACATGTGAAATACCTATTAGCCTATTAGGCCAGAGCAGTGTGGAGAGAGGGAGAGTTAATAGACAGAACCAGAAGAGAGAGAAATAGAGAGAGAGAGAGAGGGAGAGAGAGAGAGAGACAGAAGAGAGAGAGAGAGAGAGAGAGAGGGAGAGAGAGAAAGAGAGAGAAAAGAGGAGAGGAGGAGAGAAGAGGGGAAGAGGGGGATGTATGAGAAGAAGGCAGAGCAAGATGAGAGGATAGAGAGGAGAAGAGAAGAGAGGAGGAGAGGGGAAGAAGAAAGAGGGATAGAGGGAGGGATAGATAGAGTGAAAGGGATAGAGGGAGGAAAGAAGGATAGAGGAAGGCATGTTTGAGTGGGATGGAAGGATAGAGAGAAAAGAGGAGAGGGGAGGAAAGAGGGATAGAGGAAGGGATAGAGGGATAGAGGGACGGATTGAGGGATAGAGAGAGGGACAGAGGGAGGGATAGAGAGAGGACAGAGGGAGGGATAGAGGGAGGGATAGAGAGAGGGAGGTAGAGGGAGGGATAGAGAGAGGGATAGAGAGAGGACAGAGGGAGGGATAGAGAGAGGGAGGTAGAGGGAGGTAGAGAGAGGGATAGAGAGAGGGATAGAGAGAGGGATAGAGGGAGGGATAGAGAGAGGGATGTAGAGGGAGGTAGAGAGAGGGATAGAGAGAGGGATAGAGAGAGGGACAGACAGAGGGAGGGATAGAGGGAGGGATAGAGAGAGGGAGGTAGAGGGAGGGACAGAGGGAGGGATAGAGAGAGGGAGGGACAGAGGGAGGGATAGAGAGAGGGAGGTAGAGGGAGGGATAGAGAGAGGGATAGAGAGAGGGAGGGACAGAGAGAGGACAGAGGGAGGGATAGAGAGAGGGATAGAGAGAGGGAGGTAGAGGGAGGGACAGAGGGAGGGATAGAGA
>CM050202.1:2673837-2676337 GCA_027475355.1 Coilia nasus
TATGGTTTGTGATTGAGCATCTACCACTCAATTTATAGTATTTGGGTTCGCTGGCCGACGTGACCGTACGTCACCCCGCGCTTGCGCAGTTGCAAAGTGACCAATTAAAAATCTCAAAATTGTGCTTCAACGGCTCCCATTGAAAACGACGGCATCCCTCAGTCCATTCTCTTCTACTGTCTATGGTTCCTCCCGAGTTTCTTGTACTTTTTCGTCTTATCCCCTCGACATCAGTGTCTATAAGTCTGCGAGTTGTCTCTTTAGTTCACATATTTACTTGCTGTTAATGTAATATTAATGAACAACATTGCTTCATTCACTTGTAATAATACAATAATAACTGTTAGCGATTACAGTGTTATGCTATGCGGTTTTCAGTGAGCATGTTAAGTGGTTGTTAGGACGAAGCTAGCGTCACTTTGTTAGGGTGGTTTAAGATAGCGATCTCCTGAACTTATGAGTCAGGCTCTGAGTTTCTTTTGGACTGTTTTTGTTGCAGCTTTATCTACCAACTATAAATTAGAAAATAAAGGAGACAGGCGCGCGC
Source organism: Coilia nasus (assembly GCA_027475355.1). Taxonomy (NCBI): domain Eukaryota; kingdom Metazoa; phylum Chordata; class Actinopteri; order Clupeiformes; family Engraulidae; genus Coilia; species Coilia nasus. Next base: position 2,674,385 of record CM050202.1, read on the forward strand.
GTTCCTGGCTAGTAAAAACGAGTTTGGCTTGCTGTTCTGTATTAAGGTGAAGGTGCATACAGATGAAACGGTACAGTAGTACTACTAGTAGTAGATAGATTATGTCTATCCCTATTATATCCCTTGGGCACTTGCCCAGTCAAGTTTGGATAATCCAGCCCTGCTCTCTCTCTCTCTCTCTCTCTCTCTCTCTCTCTCACACACACACACACACACACACACACAGAAAAGCACAAATGCACAAATGAGACAGACATAAGGACTACAAACGAAGTGTGCATGTATATTTGTTTGTGGATGTACATTTCTGTGTGTGTGTGTGTGTGTGTGTGTGTGCGCGCGTGCGCGTCTCACCGACGGGAATGGTGATGCCGTGGATCTTGTCGGCCCAGCCGGCGAAGTAGCGTAGGGTCTTGATGGTGCCCTGCAGGTCCACGAAGAGCGCCGTCAGAAAGGGCTTCCCACTGTTCAAGCTCTCCAGCGTCTACACACACACACACACACACAGGGAGAGACAGCGCCATTAGGAAGGGCTTCCCACTGTTCAAACTCTCCAGCGTCTACAGAGGGAGTGGGCAGAGACAGAGAGAAAGAGAGAGAGAAAGAGAGAGGGGGAGACAGAGATGAAGGGAGAGAGAGAAAGAGAGGGGAGAGAGAGAGACAGAGAGAAAGAGAGAGAGAAAGAGAGAGAAGGGATGAGAGAGAAGGGATGAGAGAGGAGACAGACAGACAAACACCCAGATAGACAGATGGGCAGACCGAGACAAAGACAGAGAGAGAAGGGGGGACAGAGAGGGAGGGGGAGAGTGGAGAGAGACAGAGAAAGAGAGAGAGAGAAAGAGAGAGGGGGAGACAGAGATGAAGGGAGAGAGAGAAAGAGAGGGGAGAGAGAGAGACAGAGAGGAAGGGAGAGAGAGAAAGAGAGGGGAGAGAGAGAGACAGATGAAGGGAGAGAGAGAAAGAGAGAGGAGAGAGAGAGACAGAGAGGAAGGGAGAGACAGAGAGGAGGGGAGAGGGAGGGGGGAGGAGACAGAGAGGGAGAGAGAGAGAGACAGAGAGGGGGGAGGGAGAGAGAGAGAGAGGGAGAGGGGGGGAGGGAGAGAGAGAGAGAGAGAGAGGGAGGGAGAAAGGGGCCAAAAAGGGGTAGAGGAAGGTGTGGAGATTTGAGATCTAACACTCCTTTATAAAATGGTTGCAGTTGGGTCTTACACTGCGTTGGACAGAGAAACCCCTGGAGAAGAGTATGATGGAAGGAGAAGACAGGAGGGAAACAGAGAGAAAGAAACATCTCTATCTCTCACTCTCTCCCTCCTTGTCTCTCTCTCCCTTCCTCTCTCATTCTCTTTCTCCCTCTCTCTCTCTTTCGCTCGGTCTGTGTTGTAGGTGTGTGTGCGTGTGTGTGTGTTGCTTTTAAGTGTTGCCATGTTGGAGCAAATCTCTGGTCTGGCCTGGGGTGTAAGTTTGAGCAATGTGGAATAGCAATAAGCTAAACTAAGTCAGACATTCACACGCAGACACACACACACACATACACAATCACACATACAGACACACACACACACTCACACTCACGCATGCATGAATGCAAAGACATATACTTACACACGCCACATTGGATGCCTTCCACACAAATACACCCAAGAAATATAAACATACGCACGCACACACACATGCGCACACGCACACACACACCCCCACACACACGCATAGGTCAGGGTTGGCTGTATTGTGTGACTTCTTCTGTAGTTTGAGGCATCAGTGTCAGCATTGATCATGCGTCATGTGACGTCAACTTTGGCATAATACTCCTTTCAACCGGCCAGCCCCGCCACCCTTTAACACACAGAGGTCACGCTCGGCCAACCACACACACACACACACACACACACGTGCGCAAACACATACATGCATGCATACACCCACACACACACATGCATGCGTACACACACACAC
>CM050202.1:2703837-2708837 GCA_027475355.1 Coilia nasus
TAAAATGCCGCGAAACATGAACATGACAAGAAGCCAACACGTCACACAGGTAGCCTACTCCCCCCATACCAGATCCCGTACACGCGCCCTTTGCTCTCCCGGTGGTTACGTGAGGCTGTGATGCACAGACCTCGGCAGCCTGCCTTCCCCACTGCCGTTTCAGCTGAGCACGCCCGCCCCACCACGGCGAACAGAAAGCTCCACTACAGGTGAAAAGCAAAACTCCACGCGCTACAAATTAAACTTTAGTTCCTTAGTTTAATAATTCTCATTTGAATGCCCAAAAGCTAATTTTAAAACAGAGTCGTATGATAAAGAAGCGATAAACGGTGATCCACGGAGAATAGAAAAGGGGTAGGCCCGGCACGGGGCTTTTGGCCGTAGGGGTGAGTAGACTCGGGCCTGTTCTGCACCATGTCGCCGTGTGCATTTACTGCACACAGGTCGGAATCATCTCGTGCAATCATACACCGTGTAGACCTCCGCGTGACCCAGCAATTATCTCCTCTTCACCTTTTTATCTTCCGTTTAGCTGATAGTAGGCCGCCTCGGTTAAGATCCATCCAAAGGTCCCTTTCAGAAGGAGAGGCAGAGGCTATTCTACACCACAAGAGCGAAGCGGCCCTGCTTTGCCCCATAATTCACGTTGCCCTAAATAATAAGGTATCAAGTTCATATGAACTGTCGAGTTAAATTTTACTGCGTAAATAATGTCGTGATTAGACCCTCTCGAGTCTTGCTGCATTTGTCGTTTTAGTGCTGGTGTACATGTGCCGAATAAAGGGCCTTAAAACATCCACAATAAACACAGGTTATATTTGCACTATGTAAAAATAATTTCTAGTGTAAATGTCCTCTGGACATATGCCGAACACTTGAGATATAAGATAAAACATTTGCGCAAAATGTCGTTATTGTTTCCTTTATCATCCAAAAAACATCTCACAGCGTTTTAATAATCTACTTATTGCACGCAAATTGTTTGTTTTCATTGCAACGCGAGAAGGTTGTCTCAAACCGGGAATTTACAATAATAGATTGGCAGCAGATGTTGATGCAGGCCTGTGTTTAGGGCTTTCACAAACCGCCCGTTTAGATGACCACAGACTGGATTTATTTATTAAGGCTGTTGGGGTTTTGAAAAGCCAGACCTTGAGATAAGGCAGAGACCGCATAGTGTTGCCTTCCCCCTCTCACCATACGGATGTGGTGAAAGTGCTAAATATTATCTTTGATCCAATCGTTACAGGAAAGAGGAAAATAACGCAGCAGACAGCAATAACTTTGGTAACATACAGGAAAGATTATCACACTACACAAACATTGTGTCAGATTACTGAGATTTGCACCACTTCACAGCAAAACAAAAATTAAAACATTTCACTCACTATCCCAAACATAAATACAATTAAAAAAAATACCGGCCAATAATAAACCTGACTTTACCCTTGCGAAATATCATCTGAATATGTAGCCACTAGCCTATGAAGTCAGGATACAATACTTGGACACTGAAGACAAATGAAGGACCGAAGGACACAAAACTTCCTAGCTTCAACATACAGTAATCTATCCAAATTACAGTGCGGTTATGGTGTTTTAACTCTACATTATTTTGTAATTTAGGCTGTCATGTGGCTGGGGGATAATCTCTACCCTGCCGGTGTTGCGTTAAAAAAGTACTTATCAAAACTTCTCAGCGAAACAGCGTAACGTGAAGATGACAGGGAGATTTTGTGCCTAGTTACAGCCATGAGTTGACCCCGGCGATAGGATCTTATCAGAGCCGACTCTTCACACTAGATTGTAACATAACTTTAAGACATCTACTCAACTTCCCTATCCAAAATAAGCTCATACTACACGAAAAGTTGTTGTGCAGAGACATGCGTAAAACTCAACGGCGTTATTTGTTCCACAAACCTTGGTGTACTTGATCTCCGGGTTGGGGACGGGAGAAGGCATCAAATGCAGCGATGCCATCAGTGTGGCCGCGTCGGTTTTCACGTCACCCGGGAGTTCAACTTTACTTGAAGTCATCGCCTCGTCAGTGTATGCAGTGCGCTTCGGGTCGAAGTCTGATGTCGTTTTTTTCTACCGGTTGTTGATTGGGACTTTGAAATCCTTCCTGTATTTATAACCAGGTGTCGGAGTCAGTCCATTTTTATTGGGCAGAGAATAGGTCCGTCCTCCCGATACAATTAAAATAAAGCATTTACATAAAGGACTTGAAAAGAATGACGGGATGTCGGGGGAGGAGGGAAGCCTTCTGCACCCACCCCTAGAAAAGAAAAAAAGGAACTCAAAAGAAGATGTTTTTCACACATTATAACCTCCCTGACAAGCTCCTTTAAAATAGTTTAACGAACAAACACGCTTTGTAATATGATCGTTCATTTGACATTCTGAGATGGATTAAAAGTTTTTGTACTGAAATATCAGCCCCTGGGCAAGAGAAGCCAGTCGGCAGGGTAGCGGGCCACCCCGGCGGCAGAGCGTGGCTTGGCGAGTTCGGGCCTCATTACCAGAGAATTAACACCTACGCGAGAGGCTAATTCTGGTGGGCGACTCGTAAATCAGCACAAGATGCACGAAACCCGGCCCGCCTGTTTAATATAGACTATCACTTCCCAAAAACATTACACTCACAGAAAAAAATAGATGCGACACAGTTGTTCACGGCTGAAGAGCCTCTCTCTATGAAATGTTCCTGTGGTCTCGTTATACATTTTAGAGGCAGTAAATCCACATTAAATCTATACATAAAAAAATAATTAAAAAAAGATATAGTATTTAAAACTATTCTAACCTCTCTTCAGGTCATCATTATTTCATTCTGTATTTTAGTTATCTTAAGTTGTGGAGAGCTCCATTGCTGTTGATTTTTTTTAAATGAGAGAGATAACGGTACTGCTTTTAGTCTTAGGAATGCGCCGTTGGATCAACACCCAAGAATACAGCATCACACGAGTGTGAATTCGCCTTGGCAGAGGTCCATTTGCTATGCGTTTCACAAAGTGGCCTAAATGTTCTTGTGGAATCAGGATGTTTTTAAGTGTTGACATCAGGCGATCACACCTTGTGCGCTTGTTCTTCAACCATCACAGGACGCTTCCCCCGTAGATGAGAATGGCTTAGCGTTTACTTTAAAACTTCCAATAAACATCCTGGGGATCTCAACCGATCCGTCTAACATGTCGATGATGTCCTTAAGTTGAAGGGCAGCCCCGCTATTCAGGAGTGATATAACATCACGGTGGAAGCAGCTCTTAGAAAACAAACTACAAAGTAAAATATCTATTTACATGATCATCCCGCACCCCTATTGCCTTTACGCATAAGCTCGCTGTAATGTTCCCCCTATCTTAATCTTTTGTTTACTTGCATTTGTATTTTCGGGCCTTGAACAAAATAGAGGTGAAAAGATAAGCCCATATGGTGTAAAAAATAACTTCTACCCGTGTAAGCTATCAGCGATTTCAGTTAGAATGAATGTTTAGGTGTGTGCATATATTCACATCAGCAGTGTACCACTAAACGTGACTGAGTCTTGTCGGTGTGTTAGCAAACTAAATGGACTTCTTGTTAATGTACACGTTTTTGTTTGTTTTTTACTATTGTTAACTGTACATGGTCCAGAATATGGGGTAAAAATAAGGCTGGTCTCAACATGAAAGACTGGACATTTCAAAAACACACAGCAACTTATTACAAACACGACTAAACAAACACAGAGGTTTGGAGGCGCCAGTTCTAAAAGTCTGGTGTGTGGAGGCCCCCAGACAGCAGTAATTCCATACGTGTTCAAAAGCGTCTTGTGTATTATGTGTGGCTTTGACATGATAATAAAGTGGACGAGGTGTTTTAATTTGTGAACACCCCACTGCGGTGCTCCATATCCGTCAAGGCACTTCTTTCTTCGCAGCATGGGCGGCCGCTCGAAAGCGTCTGCTTTACATCAAAGACAACACCCCCGAAAAAGTGACATTGACGAACGCAAGAATAACATATCACACCTGTCGCCTCCTCCCGTCCCGACCCGCTACTAGCCTGCCTCACTGGGCGGCCACTTCCATGTCTGGTAGGCCGCGAGATCTCGGCCCTATTTCCTATTCATTGTGCGCCCCCTACTGGACAAAAAGTCACAGACACAAATTTGAACTCGTGTGTCAAATAAAGGACTGTTTCCTGCTGTCGCGGTGTGCAAAGCTACATACGTTTCTTAAAAAAACATAAGTAAATAAACAAACAAATATTAAATAAATAAATAAATAAATAAATACGATAGTAATATAGATACAGCCTATGAAAGTAACGACAGTAGTGGGACAGAAGACAGAGGAAAGCTCTCTGAAACGGGTCCTGTGTTTTGTTTAAGTTGTGTGATCATAGAGCAGCAGATGGACTCTACTCTATTGCCCATGTCGTGCCCATACAGGCTTACAATTCCACGGCCATAAGAGGGCACCCGCCCTCAACAGCTCCGTTATACCCCCTCGACTTTTAGCCGGCAGCTCACAATTTTAAACACTAAACTAAACACCACTACTAACCAAAATCTACCCCTATTTATGACAGTTATGTACAGAACCATAGTTTAGGGAAGAGTCAATGTGAAAGTGTAATAAGCTTCATCTGGTTGTACCTCCAACTAATGTTGTGCGTAAAAGCGCAAAGAGAAACAACACTGCATTTAGCACCTAAATAACCTACACAGGCAGAGAATTGACTGCCTTAATACAAACACAGTCATTCGGGAGGGGGGTGGCGGTGGCGTGGGTGGTTTACATGTGGAGGGAGCGAGAAAGATTAACGGGACATGTCAGTCTAGTGGGCACTGCGCGAGCGCTCTGAGCAGAGGTTGGCGGGTGTATTTGCTTGGCGGCTTCAGAGAAGGGCAAAGCGCTCGTGGTGTGTCTGTGGTGACAGGAGTGAGAGATTAACTATCCACGAGGAAAAATGGAGGGAAACAAGAGGACTCTGAGAGAGCGATGTGCTCT
>CM050202.1:2718837-2731337 GCA_027475355.1 Coilia nasus
TCTGGAAACCATTGTGGTTTGGACTATATTGGTTCAAACCAACTTGGTTCAGACTATGAAGTTACGACAGTGTTTGGGACACAGTCGCACTTTGGTTGTTGGTTAGTTCAACGGTGCATCGTACCATGTTGGTTTAAAGCTAAGTTGGTTGGTTGTTTGGGAAATGCACCCCAGGTAAGGGAGTACTAACCAGGTAAGGGAATACTAACCAGGTAAGGGAGTACTAACCAGATAAGGGGGGAATACTAACCAGGTAAGGGAATACTAACCAGGTAAGGGAGTACTAACCAGGTAAGGGAATGCTAACCAGGTAAGGGAGTACTAACCAGGTAAGGGGATACTAACCAGGTAAGGGAATACTAACCAGGTAAGGGAATAGTAACCAGGTAAGGGAATACTAACCAGGTAAGGGCAATACTAACCAGGTAAGGGGGGAATACTAACCAGGTAAGGGAATACTAACCAGGTAAGGGAATACTAACCAGGTAAGGGGACACTAACCAGGTAAGGGGGGAATACTAATCAGGTAAGGGGGAATACTAACCAGGTAAGGGAGTACTAACCAGGTAAGGGGGAATACTAACCAGGTAAGGGAGTACTAACCAGGTAAGGGGACACTAACCAGATAAGGGGGGAATACTAACCAGGTAAGGGGATACTAACCAGGTAAGTGAGTACTAATCAGGTAAGGGGGGATACTAACTAGGTAAGGGGGAATACTAACCAGGTAAGGGGGGGATACTAACCAGGTAAGGGGGGAATACTAACCAGGTAAGGGAATAACAACCAGGTAAGGGGGGAATACTAACCAGGTAAGGAAGTACTAACCAGGTAAGGGGGGAATACTAACCAGGTAAGGGAATAACAACCAGGTAAGGGGGGAATACTAACCAGGTAAGGGGATACTAACCAGGTAAGGGGGGAATACTAACCAGGTAAGGGAATAACAACCAGGTAAGGGGGGAATACTAACCAGGTAAGGAAGTACTAACCAGGTAAGGGGGGAATACTAACCAGGTAAGGGAATAACAACCAGGTAAGGGGGGAATACTAACCAGGTAAGGGGATACTAACCAGGTAAGGGGGGAATACTAACCAGGTAAGGGAATAACAACCAGGTAAGGGGGGAATACTAACCAGGTAAGGAAGTACTAACCAGGTAAGGGGGGAATACTAACCAGGTAAGGGAATAACAACCAGGTAAGGGGGGAATACTAACCAGGTAAGGGGATACTAACCAGGTAAGGGGGGAATACTAACCAGGTAAGTGAGTACTAACCAGGTAAGGGGGCATGAGCAGGTAAGGGGGGGGGGGCTGAGCAGGTAAGGGCAGGGGGGGCTGAGCAGGTAAGGGCAGGGGGGACTGAGCAGGTAAGGGGGGGGGGGGCTGAGCAGGTATGGAAGAGCTGTAGACAATCAGACAATAAAATAAATGATTTCCCAATTGCTAGAGACATTTTCTACAACACAGTCATACTACAAATGAAGAAAACTTAATGGTGCCAGATCTTTAGTCATGCATCGCTAAGTATTTTTGCACACACACACACAACACACACACACAGACTGCACATCACACATGCATCACTAGGTATCTTCACACATGTTAACGCACATGTTTGGCAGTGTGTTTATTTTGCTCTAAGGGATGTGACAGAGCACTAGTGTGTATGTGAGCGTGTGTGTGTGTTTGTAGATGGGAACATGTGTGCACTATTTTTGGCAAGTTAGTTTGTTGCACATTATTAACATTGTTTGAGTGTGTTTTCTTGTTCTGTTGTACATTTGCCAAAACCAACCTGAATGTTTATGTCAGTGCGTGTGTGTGTGTGTGTGTGTCTTCCTGTCAAACCATTTGTCCATGAATGAGCCCGCCTTGAAAAGACAGCACAGCTACAGAGATGAAGACTAGACTGGACCTCTGCTGGCTAACGATAGACTAACGAGCTGCTAACAAGGCTTCATTCACCCAGCGGGCTGTGGCCTCTAACGAGGCTAGATGCCTAACGAGCTTGTGCAAAGTGAGGGGGAAGGCGAAGTCCACTTAAGAGATTAGACAGATTAGACTCTGAAGGGCTAACGGGGCGTTCCTACTCACAGGATGTAAACAAAGCTACGTGTGTGTGTGTGTGCGCGTGTGTGTGTTTGTGTGTGTGTGTGTGTGTGTGTGTGTGTGTGCGCGTGTGTGTGTTTGTGTGTGTGTGTTTGTGTGTGTGTGTGTGTGTGTGTGCGCGTGTGTGTGTTTGTGTGTGTGTGTGTGTGTCTGTATTTGTAAGTGTGTGCATGCACGTGCATATGTGTGTGTATTGGTGCACTGGTGATGTGCGTGCACGCGTGCATGTGTGTGTGTGTGTGTGTGTGTGTGTGTGTGTGAGAGAGAGAGAGTGTGTGTGTGTGTGTGTGTGTGTGTATAGGCTAGTGATATGTAATGTGCTCCACAGGTGATGGGCACTGCTGCCCTGGTGCTCTGTATCCTGGCCATCACAGACGGGCGTAATCTGGGGGCTCCTAAGGGCCTGTGTGAGTGTGAGTGTGTGTGTGTGTGTGTGTGTGTGTGTGTGTGTGTGTGTGTGTGGTGATATGTAGTGTGCTCCACAGGTGATGGGCACTGCTGCCCTGGTGCTCTGTATCCTGGCCATCACAGACGGGCGTAATCTGGGGGCTCCTAAGGGCCTGTGTGAGTGTGTGTGTGTGTGTGTGTGTGTGTGTGTGTGTGTGTGTGTGGTGATATGTAGTGTGCTCCACAGGTGATGGGCACTGCTGCCCTGGTGCTCTGTATCCTGGCCATCACAGACGGGCGTAATCTGGGGGCTCCTAAGGGCCTGTGTGAGTGTGTGTGTGTGTGTGTGTGTGTGTGTGTGTGTGTGTGTGTGTGGTGATATGTAGTGTGCTCCACAGGTGATGGGCACTGCTGCCCTGGTGCTCTGTATCCTGGCCATCACAGACGGGCGTAATCTGGGCGCCCCTAAGGGCCTGTGTGTGTGTGTGTGTGTGTGTGTGTGTGGTGATGTGTAATGTGCTCCACAGGTGATGGGCACTGCTGCCCTGGTGCTCTGTATCCTGGCCATCACAGACGGGCGTAATCTGGGGGCCCCTAAGGGCCTGGAGCCGCTGGTGGTGGGGCTGAGCATCATGGCCATCGGAGTCTCCATGGGGCTCAACTGCGGCTACCCCATCAACCCCGCACGAGACCTGGGACCCCGGCTCTTCACCGCACTCGCCGGGTGGGGCGTGGAAGTTTTCAGGTGTGTGTGTGTGTGTGTGTGTATGTGTGTGGATCTGTGTGTGTCCGTGTGTGTGTGTGCACGAGACCTGGGTCCCCGCCTCTTCGCTGCCCTTGCCGGGTGGGGAATGGGCGTCTTCAGGTCCGTGTGTGTGTGTGTGTTTATGCGTGTGTGTATATGTGTGTGTGTGTGTGCGTGTGTGCGTGTGTGTGTGTGTGTGTTTGTGTGTGTGTGTTATGTGTGTGTGTGTGTGTGTGTGTATGCGTGTGTGTGTGTATGTGTGTGTGCGTGTGTGTGTGTGTGCGCGTGTGTATGTGTGTGCGTGCGTGTGTGCGTGTGGATCTGTGTGTGTGTGCACAGGTCCTGGGTCCCCGCCTCTTCGCTGCACTTGCTGGGTGGAGCATGGACCTCTTCAGGTGTGTGTGTGTGTGTAAGTGTGTGTGTGGATCATCCCCAACACTAATGCACTGGGCCAGATTAGATTCAGTCCTGACACTAACGCACTGGCGAGATTAGATTCAGTACCAACACTAACGCACTGGCGAGATTAGATTCAGTACCAACACTAACGCACTGGGCCAGATTAGATTCAGTACCAACACTAACGCACTGGCGAGATTAGATTCAGTACCAACACTAACGCACTGGTGAGATTAGATTAATCTCCGACACTAACACACTGGGTAAGATTAGATTCAGTACCAACACTAACGCACTGGTGAGATTAGATTAATGTCCGACACTAACACACTGGGTAAGATTAGATTCAGTACCAACACTAACGCACTGGTGAGATTAGATTCAGTCCCATCACTAACACACTGGCGACATTAGATTCAGTCCTGACACTAACACACTGGGTAAGATTAGATTCAGTCCTGACACTAACACACTGGGTAAGATTAGATTCAGTCCTGTTACTAACACACTGGGGAGGGTGTATCTCTCATATACGGGATGTACATGAGTGAGATATGAGATATCTCTCATATACGGATTGTACATGAGTGAGATATGAGATATCTCTCATATACGGGATGTACATGAGTGAGATATGAGATATCTCTCATATACGGATTGTACGAGTGAGATATGAGATATCTCGCATATACGGGATGTACATGAGTGAGATATGAGATAGCTCTCATATTCGGGATGTACATGAGTGAGATATGAGATATCTCTCATATACGGGATGTACGTGAGTGAGATATGAGATATCTCTCATATTCGGGATGTACATGAGTGAGATATGAGATATCTCTCATATTCGGGATGTACATGAGTGAGATATGAGATATCTCTCATATACGGGATGTACATGAGTGAGATATGAGATATCTCTCATATACGGATTGTACATGAGTGAGATATGAGATATCTCGCATATACGGGATGTACATGAGTGAGGCTTCTGTGTGCAGGGTCCAGAAACCCAACATCTTCAAGGATGACCAGCAGCTTGTGGACTACACCCCACCATGTCTATCTCTCCCTATATATCTCTCTATCTCTATCTCTCTATGTCTCTATCTCTCCATCTCTATCTCTCTGTGTCTATCTCTCTATCTCTGTCTCTATCTCTTTATCTCTCTATATCTCTATCTCTCTTTGTCTATCTCTCTATCTCTATCTCTCTCTCTCTATCTCTCTCTCTATCTCTCTTTATCTCTCTCTATATCTCTCTATCTCTCTCTCTATCTCTTTATCTCTCTCTCTATCTCTCTTTATCTCTCTCTATATCTCTCTCTCTATCTCTTTATCTCTATCTCTCTGTGTCTATCTCTCTATCTCTATCTCTCTATCTCTTTATCTCTCTCTATATCTCTCTATCTCTCTCTTTATCTCTTTATCTCTATCTCTCTCTCTATCTCTTTATCTCTATATCTCTCTATCTCCCTATCTCTTTATCTCTATCTCTCTCTCTCTCTACATCTCTCTGTCTCTATCTCTCTATCTCTATATCTCTCTATCTCTTTATCTCTATATCTCTCTATCTCTCTTTATCTCTATCTCTCTGTCTCTATCTCTCTATCTCTATATCTCTCTATCTCTTTATCTCTATATCTCTCTATCTCTCTTTATCTCTATCTCTCTGTCTCTATCTCTCTATCTCTATATCTCTCTATCTCTTTATCTCTATATCTCTATATCTCTCTATCTCTCTTTATCTCTATCTCTCTGTCTCTATCTCTCTATCTCTCTATCTCTATATCTCTCTATCTCTGTCTCTCTATCATTACTCTTCTCGGTGTTCTCTGTTGTTCCACTGGTGCTTCTCCTCTCCTCACAATGCGGATGAATTTTTCAGCTGCTTCACGAGTGTGTGTGTGTGTGTGTGTGTGTGCGTGTGTGTGTGTGTGCGTGTGTGAGAGTGAGAGTGTGTGTGTGTCTATGTGTGTACCTTTCTGTGTGTGTGTCTGTCCTGTCCTTTGTGTGTTCTTTGTGTTTGTGTGTGTGTGTGCGCACGCACTTGTGAGTGTGTGTGTGTGTGTGTGAGTGTGTATCCAGAAAGTGAGATAGACACTCTCAGCACATGTGCCAGAAAAGTGGGGGAAAGCATCTCCGCGTGTGTGTGTGTGTGTGTGTGTGTGTGTGTGACATGCATGAATATTCTAGAGCTCTCATGAGCACAGTAGAGTGGTTGCATCTTTTCTCTCCCCCTCTCCCCCCTCTCCCTCCCCCCCCCCTCTCTCCCCTTTCTCTCTCTTCTTCTCTCCCCCTCTCTCTCTCTTCCTCTCTCCCCTTTCTCTGTCTCTCCCTCTCTCTCTCCCCCTCTCTCTGTCTCTCCCTCTCTCCCCCCTCTCTCTCTCCCTCTCCCCCTCTCTCCCTCTCTCCCCTCTCTCTCTCTCTCTCCCCCCTCTCTCTCTCCCCTCTCTCTGTCTCTCCCTCTCTCCCCTTTCTCTATCTCTGTGTGTCCTCTGTATGTACTGGGGGGGCATATGCTGCGTGATGTGGGGGGGGGGGCTGTATGTGTGGGGGTCTATGTGCAGTGTGTGTGTGGGAAGGGCATAACACAAGGTATGCTGCATGCTGTGTGTGTGGGGGGGGGGGTTGGCTGTGTGTCCTCTGTATGTATTGGGGGGGCATATGCTGTGTGATGTGGGGGGGGGCTGTATGTGTGGGGGTCTATGTGCAGTGGGTGTGTGGGGAGGGCATAACACTGTTCTCTCTGTAGTTAATAGTCAAATGTGCCTGTTCCCTTAAGGCACCTCACTGACTGTGTGTGTGTGTGTGTGTGTTTGTACTGCTGACTCTCCATACACATATTAGTCATTTCATTCAGATAGACTCTCTAGTGTTAGTGTGTGTGTGTGTGTGTGTGTGTGTGTGTGTGTGTGTGTGTGTGTGTGTGTATATAAGAGGGAGAGAGTGTGTGAGAGTGTGTGTGTGTCTGTGAGTGTACTCTTAGTGACAGCTGCAGCTTTTTACATGTACAGCTTAATCTTCTGATATGATCCTGTCATAAACACAAACATGCCCTCTCTCACATATCGACACACACACACACACACACAAGCCACTTTTTCTATAAGGAGGTGAAGAGTGTGGGTAAGAGGTCAGACACAGGCAGACACACACACACACACACACACACACACACACACACACACACACACACACACACACACACACACACACACACACACACATCTGTCTTTAAAAGGACCCCTAAGCAGGAGAAGAGTGTGGGCAAGAGGTCAGGCACAGGCACACACACACACACACACACACACACACACACACACACACACACACACACAGGTGTGTCCTTAAAATGGCACCTGTGCAGGTAAAGAGTGTGTGGCAAAGGTCAGACTGTACTTAGTTTGGTCAGCTCATCTTCGTCTGGACAGACCAACTGTGTGTGTGTGTGTGTATGTGTGTGTGTGTGTGTGCCTAATCCCATTCACTTCACAACACACACACATGCGAGGGAAGGAGAAGAGGGTGATAGGGGGATAGAGGGATAGCGAGAGAGAGAGAGAGAGAAGGAGAGAGGGGGATGGGGGATAGAGAGAGAGAGAGAGGGAGAGAGAGAGAGGGGGAGAGAGAGGGGGTGGGGGATAGAGAGAGAGAGAGAAGGGAGGAGAGGGGGATAGAGAGAGAGGGGGGAGAAGGGGGAATATGGGGATAGAGAGAGAGGGGGATAGAGAGAGATAGAGGGAGGAGAGAAAGACGGGAATAGAAACAGGAAGATAAAAGGGGGAGGAGCTAAATTAAAAGTACAGTTGATATTAAAAATTAAAGAGATGAAGAGAAAAAGAAAGACTAAAGAGAGAAAAAGAGATGGAGAGGAAATGAGGAAGAGAGAGATGGATAGAGAAAGAGAGGGATGGAGAAAGAAAGGGATGGAGAGAAAGAAAGTGAAAAAATGTTTGTGTTGGTGACTAAGGTTAGGGTCGCATCAAACCAGCATCCCTTCACATGAAAAGAAACACATACACACACACTCACACTCACACACACACACACACACACAGAATCAGATGCATGCATGCATCTGAACTAGGAAGACTATTGCACATTAAGCCTTAGCATCAGATGCTAGGACATATGAGTTTTAGCCCAAGCATCAGATGCTAAGACATATATGTTTTAGCCTAAGCATGATGCTAGGACAAATGAGTTTTAACCTAAGCATGAGGCTACGACATGAGTTTTAGCCTACGCATGAGACAGTAGCCAGGCTTCAAGACCTTTATTACCATAGAACATTTGCCTGTGCAGTGAAATTAAACATTTAGCAGATATGAGTGTAAGCCTTAGCATCAGATGCTAGGATATCAGTGTTAGCATTAGCATAAGATGCTAGGATATGAGTGTTAGCCTAAGCATCAGATGCTAGGATATGAATATTAGCATTACCATCAGATGCTAGGACATGAGTGTTAGCGTTAGCATCAGATGCTAGGACATGAGTGTTAGCGTTAGCATCACATGCTAGGATAGGAATGTTAGCATTAGCATCGGATGGTAGCACTTAGGTTTTGTGACCCTCTTGCTGTCACATCTGTCTCCCAGTCCGAGTTGCTGTGAGTTTGCAGGTTTGAGCACAGGCAGAAGCAGACAGTTAGGAAAATAATAATGAGTAACGTGTGTGTGTGTTTGTGTGTGTGTGTGTGTGTGTTTGTATGTGTGTGTGTGTCTGTGTGTGTTTCCTATTCAGTGCTGGGAACTGCTGGTGGTGGATTCCTGTGGCGGGTCCTCTGGTGGGGGGCGTGGTCGGCGCCACCGTCTACTTCCTGCTCATCGAGCTCCATCACCCCGAACCCCAGACACATGCCCAGGACCACAACGACGTCAAAGACAAATACGAGATCGTTACTATGACCTAAACACACACACACACAAACACACACACACACACACACACAGACACACACAGACACACAGACACATGCCCAGGACCACAACGACGTCAAAGACAAATACGAGATCGTTACTATGACCTAAACACACACACACACACACACACACACACACATATATATATACACACACACACACACACACACACATGGATAAGAATGTCAAAGACAAATACGACATTGCCACACATTCAGGACAACATGTCAAGGAGAAATATGAGATCATAACTACAAATAAAGCACACCCACATTCACACTCATTCAGGAGGATAACATGTCACACACACACATTCACACACACACACACAAACACAAATTTACACACATACTCTCACATTCCAAAGTTGGGCACAATTTATGACTTTGTTCAACTGATCTATTTTTGTATCTCATTCTTTTTCTCTCATTCTTTCTCTCTCTCTCTCTCTCTCTCTCACCTAAATGACAGAACTGTGTTCTGCACTTGTTCTTGACAAAGCACTTGTTCTTTTCTAAGTTTCCAGGTGAATTTTAAGACCTACTTAACACACATCTTATTAAACACACACATTCAGGTGTCAGGACGATTTTTTACACGTTTAGTCCAGCGCCAGAGGATTCCAGCTTTATCTTCCTCTTCTCTGGGCGCTCCTTCAACAGTGGCCAGATGCTAAGTACGCTAGGTGTGCTAGCTCTGTACGGTAGTAAACTATCCACCTCACGGCTCAAAGGGGATGAGGGCTAGCTCTGTACGCTAGTAAACTATCCACCTCAAGGCTCAAAGGGGATGAGGGCTAGCTCTGTACGCTAGTAAACTATCCACCTCACGGCTCAAAGGGGATGAGCTACTGACGGCTAGCTCTGTACGCTAGTAAACTATCTACCTCATGGCTGAAAGGGGATGAGCTACTGACGGCTAGCTCTGTACGCTAGTAAACTATCCACCTCACGGCTCAAAGGGGACGAGCTACTGATGGTGGCAGACGCCTGACTTTTAGCTCTCTCGGTAGCTTGTCACTGGACACTGGACACAAAAGACATATGTGCTACACGTACCGGTAATAGAAATCAGCCCTTAACTACACTTCTGTGGCTTACAGGCCATCTTACTGTATATCAGGGTGTGTGGAGGTGCTACGAGAATAACTGGAAACTTCAGAAACACAAGGAACTCGGCATAGGATGCCAGGGCTGGCAGCATGTACGGTGTGTGTTTTAAAAGGGCTGGCAGCATGTACGGTGTGTGTTTTAACAGGGCTGGCAGCATGTACGGTGTGTGTTTTAACAGGGCTGGCAGCATGTATGGTGTGTGTTTTAACAGGGCTGGCAGCATGTACGGTGTGTGTTTTAACAGGGCTGGCAGCATGTACGGTGTGTGTTTCTGCAGAATATGACGGTATGCTGCTGTGGGGCATACAGCCACAGTTTGGGGACAGTGTAGAGTTTGGGGACAGTGTAGAGTCTGGGGACAGTGTAGAGTCTGGGGACAGTGTAGAGTTTGGGGACAGTGCAGGGTCTGGGGACAGTGTAGAGTCTGGGGACAGTGTAGAGTCTGGGGTCTGGATTGTATGGGTGCTCGTATGCAATGGTTAAAGTGGCTTTTGTAAGGAGGGGGAGCCCTTATGTACTCACAGTGGTCAATGTCTCACTCTATTGTATTAGTGCAAATACTGTAGCAGACACACACACACACACACACACACACACACACACACACACACACACAGAGAGAGAGAGAGAGAGAGAGAGAGAGAGAGAGAGAGAGTGGTCAATATCTCCCTCTGCTGTATTACTATAAATACTGTAGCAGACACACGCACGCACACACACACACACACACACACACACACACACACACACACACACACACACACAGTGGTCAATATCTCACTGTATTGTATTACTATAAATACTGTAGCAGAGGGAGCTCAGCTGTGGCTGGCTGTATTGCTGAGGTGAGAAGGCGGAACTGAGCTCCAGAGGGCTCCAGCCCAATTTAAACTCTGCTCTATCACAGTAACACAGTGCGACTGTGTGTGTGTGTGTGTGTGTGTGTGTGTGCGTGTACACGTCTACCTTAGTGAAGGCTGGCTGCTCTTAGACACAGTCAGGTTAACCCCACTGTCTGTTCATTGTCAGTGCGGGAAACCATGGAAATGCAAGGCACTCAGGATATTATTGGATGGACCATCACACAGGTATTTTTAGATATTATGGGATGGCCTCTGCATTACTCTGGCAAACTATACATCTTTTATGTTTGTTCCTCTATAGCAGCCGCACAGAAAGAGGAGCATTTGTGTGTGTGTGTGTGTGTGTGTGTGTGTGTGTGTGTGTGTTAGGTCCCTTAGAGATTCAGCACAGAGCTACAGTGTTAATCATGTTGTTTATCCTCTGGCAATGCGTCCACATGACCCTTAATGTTCCAGAGATAAACACACACACACGCACTTTGCTTCTCTTCTCTTCGCTTCTTTTCTTTTCTCTCTCTCTCTCTCTCTCTCTCTCTCTCTCTCTCTCCCTCTCTCTCTCCCTCTCTCTAGTTCTCTCTCTGTGTTTGGGATTTGGACACTGGATGATTATTTATTCCCATGTCTCTGATGGTTTCTTACATAACCACAGCAAACATGGAGACTCTATACTGTAAGGCACACACACACACACACACACACACACACACACACACACACACACACACACATATATATATACATATATACACAGCATGGGGAAATGTTGCATGATCAACCCACTTTTGTTTTTCTCTCTGACACGCATGCACGCACGCACACACACACACACACACACACACACACACACACACACACACACACACACACACAGCATTTCCTACACAGCATTTACAGAATCAGTTGTGTGTGTGAGTGGAGAGAAACATTTAAAAACTGTTATTATTGTGCTGATCCAAACATTATGAATTTATTCTATTCTACTTGTTTTAAATGTTCCAAATACACTGCCACTTATGCTTCCATTGAATGAATATTATGATTCTATTATTTTTAAATGAAAATTGTTATTTTACTCTGAATGAGCATCTCTTCTAAATGAATATTATTTTACTCTGTTAAATATTTCTGAATATACTCACACTATAGTTGCACCCAACAGCACTGACTGAGGTGAGGTCTTAATTGTTTTTGCATGTTTTTTTTTATTTGAAGTACATAATTTGATATTTTTGATGCCAGCAAGGTAATGTGGACTAGGGGTTCATGGACACAGGTGGGACAGGTAATGTGGACTATGGTTCATTAACACAGGTCGAACAGGTAATGTGGACTAGGGTTCATTAACACAGGTGGGGCAGGTAATGTGGACTAGGGGTTCATTAACACAGGTCGGACAGGTAATGTGGACTAGGGTTCATTAACACAGGTGGGGCAGGTAATGTGGACTAGGGTTCATTAACACAGGTGGGGCAGGTAATGTGGACTAGGGGTTCATAAACACAGATGGTGCAGGTAAAGTGGACTAGGGTTCATTAACACAGGTATGACAGGTAATGTGGACTAGGGGTTCATTAACAAAGGTGGGGCAGGTAATGTGGACTAGGGTTCATGAACACAGGTGTGGCAGGTAAAGTGGACTAGGGTTCATTAACACAGGTATGACAGGTAATGTGGACTAGGGTTCATGAACACAGGTGGGGCAGGTAATGTGGACTATGGTTCATTAACACAGGTGGGGCAGGTAAAGCCATGGGGCAGGTAAAGCATGGGGCAGGGGCAGGTGGGGCAGGTAATGTGGACTAGGGGTTCATGAACACAGATGGGGCAGGTAAAGCCATGGGGCAGGTAATGTGGACTAGGGTTCATTAACACAGATGGGACAGGTAAAGCCATGGGGCAGGTAATGTGGACTAGGGGTTCATGAACACAGATGGGGCAGGTAAAGCCATGGG
>CM050202.1:2741337-2743837 GCA_027475355.1 Coilia nasus
TCTCCCTCTATCTCTCTATCTCTCTCTCTCTCTCTCTCTCTCCCTCTCTCCTCCCACTCCCCACCCCTTTAAATTCCCCAGCCTAATGTACCCCCACAACACTTACATTTCTTTGAAATATCTCCACACCCCCTTTTAAGATCCCCCCAATCCATTTAAAGACCTCCCCCTCTACAATTTACCCCTCCCCCTCTACAATTTACCCCTCCTCCTCTGAGATCTGCCCCAGCCCTCCTACGATTTACCACACCAATTAAATATTTCCCTCCCCGTCTAAGATCTGCCCCTCCTCCTCTGAGATCTGCCCCTCCTCCTCTGAGATCTGCCCCTGCCCTGCTACGATTTACCACACCAATTAAATATTTCCCTCCCTCTAAGATCTGCCCCTCCTCCTCTGAGATCTGCCCCTGCCCTGCTCATATTTGCCCCTCCCTCCCACCTTAAAGCCTCTGTCCCTCATGGAGCTGTGTGCCTGTGCGCCACCCTCCTCTGTACCGCACACCCGAACACAGACACACACACACACACACACACACTCATACACACTCACTCACATACACACACTCTGGAACACCTCAACACTCACACACGCTCTCGGAGAGGGACCCGAGCACCCACACACTCACACTCATTCACACACAGGAATACAGACTCGGAGACTGAAACAGAGAAGTGCACACACACACGTGCACACACACACACTGGGATTACTTCCTGACCTGAGTGCCCCTGGAGCCCTGTGGACTGCCCTGCCCTGCCCTGTGTGCGTGCTGGCATGGCCCACCTGCGTAGGCTGCTGTGGGGGCTGACGCTGCTGATGCTGATGCTGATGCTGCTGGAGATGGGGGAGGCCAAGAGGGAACGAGGACGGGGACATCGGGCAGGTGAGGGGGGGGGGGTGCCCGTGGGGGTGAGGGGGTGACTGGGGGTTGACATTGTGCCCCCAGATAACAGAAAGAGAGAGGGGCAACTAGAGAGATTGTGTGCGTGTGCGTATGTGTGTGTGTGCGTGTGTGTGAGTGTGTGAGAGATAGAGAGTATTTGTGTGTGTGTGTGTCAGAGAGATAAAGAGAAAAGGTGTGTTTAAGAGAGTGTGAATGAAAGGTTGTGTTACTATGCGCCCACTGTGGTGTACATCAGGAGTAGATGTGTTGTGTGTTTATTGAGACACTATGGGCTAAGTGTGTTTTGTTCAGTGAAACATTAGTAGGAGTAGATGTGTTGTGTGTTTATTGAGACACTATGGGCTAAGTGTGTTTTGTTCAGTGATGTGTTGTGTGTCTATGCAGCATGGAGATCAGTCAGGGGTTAGCCATGAGTGGCTAGCAGCTAACATGTTGGCTCTGCCTCTGTCAGAACTGGACAGAGAGCTCAATGAAAGAACTGAGTACAAGAAAGAAAGAAAGAAAGAAAGAAAGAAAGAAAGAAAGAAAGAGAGAAAGAAAGACAAAGAAAGAAAGAAAAAAGAAAGAGAGAAAGAAAGAAAGAGAGAAAGAGAGAGAGAAAGAAAGAAAGAAAGAAAGAACGGGTGGTAAATATGTGGATATATGGATGGACAAATACATTTATGTCATAAAAACATTTGCATTATGCATGCAGGTATTGTGCATAAAATACATATTTCAAGACATAACACACATGCGTGCATCTTTAGTAAGTGTGTTTGTGCATATGTGGGTGTGTACCAGTGTGTATGTGTGTGTGTGTGTGTACCAGTGTGTGTACCAGTGTGTGAAGATAAGCGAGACGCCTGCTTACATAAGAGCAGGGAGCTCAGCGTGTTCAGTGTGAGGGTCTTTCTTCCCAGCATGCATTTGGGGGGGGGGTGATCTCTGATAGGACCAGATAACACAGAGCACCACACACACACACACACACACACACACACACACACACACACATGTTTATCTGTAAGCTTTAACCATTAGTGTTTCACCAGACAAGGAATTATGTAATCTTGATTTGAGTGTGTGTGTGTGTGTGCGTGTGTGTGTGTGTGTGTGTGTGTGTGTGTGTGTGTGTGTAGGGGAGGGATAGGGGTGTGTGAATGGCGTTGGTTGGGGTTATGACAATAGGCACAGGTCTCTCTCTTCAGTGGGAATGGTCCATTTCTGAATCAATAAGGTCTCAACCTCTGAATTCCCTTCCCTGGGAAAAACAAAACATCACACACACATACACACACACACACACACACGCACACACACGCACACTCACACACATACACGCACAGGCACATCCCAGAACAAGAGACCCCCAACACAGATACACACAGTGATGTCACACACACACACAATGGAATGTTACTTGAGATCTCACACACACAGACATACGCACACAGGTAGACTGCATGATACATGTGTGTTATACTACAGGTAGACTGCATCATACAGGTGTGTTATACTACAGGTAGACTGCATGATACAGGTGTGTGTACTGCAGGTAGACTGCATGATACAGGTGTGTGTACTGCAGGTAGACTGCATGATACAGGTGTGTG
>CM050202.1:2748837-2753837 GCA_027475355.1 Coilia nasus
GCACAGATAGAGTGAGTATGCACAGATAGAGAGAGAGTATGCAGAGAGAGAGAGTGAGTATGCACAGAGATAGAGTGAGTATGCACAGAGAGAGTGAGTATGCACAGATAGAGTGAGTATGCACAGATAGAGAGTGAGAGTGAGTATGCACAGATAGAGTGAGTATGCACAGATAGAGTGAGTATGCACAGAGAGAGAGTGAGTATGCACAGATAGAGTGAGAGAGTATGCACAGATAGAGTGAGTATGCACAGATAGAGTGAGTATGCACAGACAGAGTGAGAGAGTGAGTATGCACAGATAGAGTGAGTATGCACAGAGAGAGAGTGAGTATGCACAGATAGAGTGAGTATGCACAGATAGAGTGAGTATGCACAGATAGAGTGAGTATGCACAGATAGAGAGTGAGTATGCACAGATAGAGTGAGTATGCACAGATAGAGTGAGTATGCACAGATAGAGTGAGTATGCACAGATAGAGTGAGTATGCACAGATAGAGAGTGAGTATGCAGAGAGAGAGAGTGAGTATGCACAGATAGAGTGAGTATGCACAGAGAGAGTGAGTATGCACAGAGAGAGTGAGTATGCACAGAGAGAGAGATAGAGTGAGTATGCACAGATAGAGAGTGAGTATGCAGAGAGAGAGAGTGAGTATGCACAGATAGAGTGAGTATGCACAGATAGAGTGAGTATGCACAGATAGAGTGAGTATGCACAGAGAGAGTGAGTATGCACAGATAGAGTGAGTATGCACAGATAGAGTGAGTATGCACAGAGAGAGTGAGTATGCACAGAGAGAGAGATAGAGTGAGTATGCACAGATAGAGAGTGAGTATGCAGAGAGAGAGAGTGAGTATGCACAGATAGAGTGAGTATGCACAGATAGAGTGAGTATGCAGAGAGAGAGAGTGAGTATGCACAGAGATAGAGTGAGTATGCACAAAAGAGCTGTTGTAATTGGTGATCCTTTTCTCCTAAGGTACAGTGGAGAGGTACTGAGTACAGAAAGCTCTCTCTCTCTCTCTCTCTCTCTTTCACACACACGCACACACACACACACATTCAGACACACATTTAAACACACACATGCACACATATATTTCAACTCACAAATGCTCACACTCACACAACCCTGGCACAGAGATACATTAATGTACGCTGATATGACCAAGCCACACACACACACACACACACACACACACAGGGAGGAAATTCTCTCCCACAGAGCGGAAAAATGCTGCATCGCTCAAGCCCTGATACGGACCCCTTGGTGATGAAGTTTCCATACATTCACACACACACACACACACACACACGCCTGCGATATAATAACTTCCCAGCCTCTCTGTGTCTCCCACGTGTATGTCTGAGATTGCGCCAGGACTGCATGCACTCATAGGCCGTGTGTGTGTGTGTGTGTGTGTGTGTGTGTGTGTGTGTGTGCTTATGAAAGGGGTTGTGTAACATAGGCTGCTGTCTGCTGAGGTGGGGGCATTGATCTATAGAGACGCTGATGTCACAGGGCGATGAGTGTGTGTGTGTGTGTGTGTGTGTGTGTGGGTGTGTGTAGGTGTGTGTGTGTGTGTGTGTGTGCTGAGGCGGGGGCATTGATCTATAGAGACACTGATCTCACAGGGCGATGAGTGTGGGTGTGTGTGTGTGTGTGTGTGTGTGTGTGTGTGTGCTAAGGCGGGGGCATTGATCTATAGAGACACTGATCTCACAGGGCGATGAGTGTGGGTGTGTGTGTGTGTGTGTGTGTGTGTGTGCTAAGGCGGGGGCATTGATCTATAGAGGCACTGCACTCAGAGCGGTAGAACAGGACATGCTGAACACACTCCCCTCTCACCCCGCCGAAGCAAAGTACAGAGAACACACACACACACACTTATACACACACACTTATACACACACAACAAAGCACAGACAACACACACACACACTTATACACACACAAGCATACACACACAACAAAGCACAGACAACACACACCCACACACGCACACACAAAGCACAGAGAATAGTGGAATACACACACACTGATACACACACTCATACACACACAAGCATACACACACAACAAAGCACAGACAACACACACACACACTTATACACACACTTATACACACACAACAAAGCACAGACAACACACACACACACACGCACACACAAAGCACAGAGAATAGTGGAATACACACACACACACACACAGTAGAGGGAATCTAGTTTTCTGTGAAGAACAGACCAGATGCACAGTCAGTGTTTGACTAGCGTTAGAGATAAGACACAGATCAATACCGGCCCTGAAGGTGTGTGTGTGTGTGTGTGTGTGTGTGTGTGTGTGTGTGTCTGGTGTCGTACATGAAGTCGTTAGAGATAAGACACAGATCAATACCGGCCACCGATGCTACACTCACTCGTTACATTAGGAGCAGCAAACAGCTGACCAAGGTCTGGCCCACACACACACACACACACGCCTACATAGACACTCATACACTTTCACACATTGCCAAGTCCAAGTCTGTTGTAACTACAGCAGGGTCTTAGGTCATGTAATTGTAATTAGAGCAGTGTGTGAGGTCATGTAATTGTAATTAGAGCAGTGTCTGAGGTCATGTAATTGTAATTAGAGCAGTGTCTGAGGTCATGTAATTGTAACTAGAGCAGTGTCTGAGGTCGTGTCCAGGCTAATGTGACGAAACGAGAGATATGATTGCGTCACTGCTCAGTGATTTCCACAGTTTTCAAGCATTTAGGTCATGTTTCAATCACTGTCAGCACCTTAGATAAATGTCTTTTGTAGGGCAAATGTACACACACACACACATTTTAGACGCACTAAGCTTGTGTGCAAATGTGTAGAGCTTTGCGTGTACGAGAAACTCATTTGAGGGAGGTCAACAATGCACAATGCCAAACATCCCCAGCGCTACGTTAAAACACCACCTTGCGTTTCACAGCACACACACTAGCCTAGCACGACAACCAGCTAGTGTGCTAGCAGTAGCTTTGCTATCTGAACCTCTGGGTGTTTCCATAGGTGTACTTGCTGTGGCTTTGATATCCTGATATACACGACATCTCTGGCTGTTTCCATAGGTGTAGGCTCCTGACTATAGCTTTGATATTTATTAATTTTTTATTTATTTTATCTATCCTGTGTTTCACCAGGGGAGTCACACTGAGGCAGTAGTCTCCTTTGCAAGTGAGCCCTGGCCAAGAAAGGCAGCACTTAACTAACAATATCCCGACGTAACTGACGTCTCTGGATCTCTCTGTAGGTGTAGGCTGTAGCTTTGATATCCTCATGGAAAATTAGGGTTGTCACCTATATTTGACAAAAAAACAGGACATTTCGGCAACCCAATCGACCTTTTTGCCTATAAGCAGTGACCCGAGTGTGAGTGCCCCAGGAGAATATTTTTTTCTCCAGGACAGACCATTAATAACCGGGACAGTCAGGTAGAACTGGGACAGGTGACAACACTATGTAAAATGCCTCTCTGGATGTTTCTGTAGGTGTTTTGGCTATAGCAATATACTGGAAGTCTTTGGATGTCAGTGTAGGTGTAGGCTACTCCCTTTAATACCCCTCTGTATATCTCCATAGATAGACTAGCTAATATCTCCATAGATGGACTAGCTAATATCTCCATAGATGGACTAGCTAATATCTCCATAGATGGACTAGCTGATATATCCATAGATGGACTAGCTGATATCTCCATAGATGGACTAGCTGATATCTCCATAGATGGACTAGCTGATATCTCCACAGATGGACTAGCTGATATCTCCACAGATATCTCCATAGATGGACTAGCTGATATCTCCACAGATATCTCCATAGATGGACTAGCTGATATCTCCACAGATGGTCTAGCTGATATCTCCACAGATGGACTAGCTGATATCTCCACAGATGGTCTAGCTGATATCTCCACAGATGGTCTAGCTGATATCTCCATAGATGGACTAGCTGATATCTCCATAGATGGACTAGCTGATATCTCCACAGATGGACTAGCTGATATCTCCATAGATGGACTAGCTGATATCTCCACAGATGGACTAGCTGATATCTCCATAGATGGACTAGCTGACATCTCCACACTGTAATGTAATGGTGTGTCTCCACAGGTGGACGGCATGATGGAGAGCTGGGTGCCCCGACTAGCCAGCGCCCTCAAGACGTCCCTCAAGGACGTCAACATCATCATCAATGATTGGCTCTCTCTGGCCCACCAGCATTACCCAATCGCAGCCACCAATACTAGGGTGGTGGGACAGGACATCGCCCACCTGCTCCGCTGGCTACAGGTGAGAAACACCACACACACACACACACACACACCACTCACCTGCTCCTTTGGCTACAGGTGAGAAACACCACACACACACACACACACACACACACACACACAGTAAATTACATGCACATATACACACATACACACCGCTTCCTATGCTGGCTACAGGTGAGAAACACCACACACACACTCACACACACACACACACACACATCGACCACCTGCTTCGCTGGCTACAGGTGAGAAACACCACACACACACATACACACACACACAGTAAATTACATGCACATATACACACATACACACCGCTCACTTCCTATGCTGGCTACAGTTGAGAAACACCACACACACACACACACACGCACACACACACACAAACACACATCGCCCACCTGCTGCGCTGGCTGCAGGTGCATACACCACATACATACAGACAGACAGACAGACAGACACACACACACACACACACACTGACCCAAAAGAATAGTCTGCATATGACCCTTGGTGGTTCATCATTTAAAAGGCCATGAGGGTCCCCACAGAGAGCCCCTCTGATGGTGTAACACACACACGTGGTGATGCAAGACTTAATAGCTGACCAGCACACAGTAAATCTGTATGCCTAGCCCTTTGAAAGATCAGAATTTAAGCCTTTTCTCCTACACCACCAGAGGTCTGGATTT
>CM050202.1:2763837-2768837 GCA_027475355.1 Coilia nasus
CAGACAGGGATTGCACATTATTGAACAAATAAAGAAGTCTCAGGGCAGGGCATTTGAGTGTTTGCAAGGACCCAGTCATACCTCACATAGACTACTACAGTTATACCTTACATAGACTACTACAGTTATACCTTACATAGACTGCTAGTTATACCTTACATAGACTGCTACAGTTATACCTTACATAGACTGCTACAGTTATACCTTACATAGACTGCTACAGTTATACCTTACATAGACTGCTACAGTTATACCTTACATAGACTGCTACAGTTATACCTTACATAGACTGCTACAGTTATACCTTACCTATACCAAACTATTGGGGGCAGCCATGGGCTAGCAGTGAAGGAGTTGGACTTACAGCAAAAGGGTCATAGGTTGAATTCCCCACACCGACAGGTGGATAGGGGCAGTGCTGTCCTCTATGACTGAGGTACCCTGAGCATGGCACTGTCCCCACATGTCACATGTGTGATAGTTTCATTGGTGCTGGGCGATCACAATGACAAATGGGAATGAGGTCATTTCCTCTCGTGTCCTCTCCCACAGGACGTGGTTCTGCGCTCAGACGGAGGACGGCATCCACATCCAGCCGGCGCAGGAGAAGGTGTTCGTGCGGTGCGAGCTGGAGCGCGAGAGGCGGAGGCGGACCAGAGCGCACAGCCGGTAACCGTGGCGATGTGACGTCACGTGCGCGCACCATTGCACCATCGAATTGGACTGTTTTCTACGCAGGATTCAGCAAACGCCGATGTTATGTCTCTCTGCTCCTCTATGTGCAGCCATAACCCTTCAGTGTTATGTCACTTTATATAAAGCTGCTATTCATAAGACTATATGAACACATTTGTAGCGAAGGGGAGGAGAAGTCACCCCACCCGTCTTCGAACCCTGGTCTGTGGGGTAGGTAGGTAGCCAGGCTCATTGGTATGGCCGTCAGAGCACATCTACAATCCTAGTGATGGTCATGCCATCACAACATTCATAATGGGTTATAATGCCTTCATAAACTTTAATAATAGTTGAAATTAGTATTCATAACTATCTATACATACTGATGACTGCACCCGTAAGGCAGGTAGCTGTATAACCAAGAATGCACTGTGTCACTTCAAGTTGGAATAGGGCTTATGACAGCATTATAATGCCTTAGGAGTCCAGTCATGAGTATGTATTGATAGTTATGAATATGTGACATACGTTATAAATGCCTTATATGCTTATATCTGTGTATAGAGCCTTGTGAATACAGGCTTCATAGAAAGTGTTTCCCACTGAATACTGCTGATGTCTGCAGGTGCTTCACCTCCATTCCCCCTCTACCCCGCGCTGTGCGATAACGTGCATATAATATATGCATGTAATACATGCATAGGGCCTATTGTATTATAAACATGTGTTATTATTACGCTGTATTACTCTGTTTACTATCAGTGGAAAATAAATGATAAATACCTATGGGAGTCATGTCCTCACATTATGTCCACTGGAGATGAAACCTCCACTCTAAATAACCTGGAGTAACTGGACTGGATTAACTGGACTGGAGTAATTGGACTGGATTAACTGGACTGGAGTAATTGCACTGGAGTAACTGGACTGGAAAAATTAGCATTTGAGGTATATTTGATAATTCAAAACTGAATCCACTCATACATAAAGTGAGTAAGGTAAAATAATCCATTTAAGCATTCAATGCCTCCTTCAAGCTTGAAGAGCAGGACAGTTTGTCACAGAAACACACATAACGTGTACACACACACACACACACACACACACACACGCGCGCGCACACACACACACGCACACACAATCTCTCTCATGCTCATTCTCTTTCTCTCACACACACATTTTCTGTCTTCCTCACACACGCACAAAGCTAAAAAAGAGAGTCGACACCATACTCAAGTTCTATTTTTATTAATGCATTTTCAAGTACTTCAAAAATGACATATCTTTGCACAATACCTTTTGCAAATGTAGTAAAAATGTCCAAAGTGAGCGCAAGGAAAGAAAGGTAGAGGGGGAAACAAAAGAAAAAGAAAAAGAGAGGAAGACGGAGAGGAAGAGAAAGGAAAGAAAGGAGAGAAAGGAGATACTGTATAAAACACAGCGGCTTTTAAAATCAGACAGTAGTATCAGACGTTCACCTCCTCCATTGTCAAAATCAACTATGCATAACCTCCCCACACCCCAAGAAAAGTCCCTACACACACACACACACACACACACACACACACACACACACACACACACACACCTCAGACAGTAGTATACGACGTTCACCTCCCTCACTGTCAAAATCAACTATGCATTACCCACCCACACCCCAAGAAAAGTCCTAACACACACACACACACACACACACACACACCTCAGACAGGAGCATCAAACTCTGGGACTTACAGATGCGACACACCATACTCTCCATCGCCAGGTGTTATCACACACACACACACAGACAAACACACTCCTATTCCCAAAATTCACTAAAGCGTTCCCTCCTCTTCTCAGTGCAGCGTCTCTGAGTGGAAACGCATTAAAGAAAGACCCCCACACACACTTTACCACAGAAGAGACACACACACCACACCTCATCACAGAGAAGACACACACACATCTGACCACAGATGACACACACACACATGACCCAGACCACACAGAGACGAGAGGAAGGACTTGCCTATGGTAGGCTATATGAGCACTGTACTGAAGAACACCACCTATCTGAACACCACCACCTCACACACCTCATCTGTCCTAAGAACACCACCATCACCTCACACACCTCATCTGTCCTAAGAACACCACCTCACACACCTCATCTGTCCTAAGAACACCACCTCACACACCTCATCTATCTCAACACCACCTCACACACCTCATCTGTCCTAAGAACACCACCTCACACACCTCATCTGTCCTAAGAACACCACCTCACACACCTCATCTGTCCTAAGAACACCACCTCACACACCTCATCTGTCCTAAGAACACCACCTCACACACCTCACCTATCTGAACACCACCATCACCTCACACACCTCATCTGTCCTAAGAACACCACATCACACAGTGAGGAGGAGAGGAGGAGGAGGAGAGGAGGGTGAAGAAGACAGGAGGTAGAGGAGGAGAGAAGAGGGGAGGAGTGTGGGAGTGGAGGAGGAGGAGGTCAAGGAGGAGAGGAGGGGAGAGGGGAAGAGAGGGGGAGGAGGAGGAGAGGAGGAGGAGTGTGGGAGGTGGAGGAAGGGAGAGGAGGAGGAGAGGGGAGAGGGGAAGAGAGGAGGAGGAGAGGAGCAGGAGTGTGGGAGGTGGAGGAAGGGAGAGGAGGAGGAGAGGAGGTCAAGGAGGACAGAGGAGAGAAGAGGGGAGGGGTGTGGGAAGGCGAAGGGAGAGAAGAAGACAGAGGAGGAGGAGGAGAAGACGGAGGGGTGTGGGAGGTGGAGGAGAGGAGGGGGAGAGGAGGAGGAGAAGACGGAGGGGTGTGGGAGGAGGAGGAGAGGAGGGGGAGAGGAGGAGGAGAAGACGGAGGGGTGTGGGAGGAGGAGGAGAGGAGGAGAGGAGGAGGAGGAGAAGACGGAGGGGTGTGGGAGGTGGAGGAGAGGAGGAGGAGAGGAGGAGGAGGAGAAGACGGAGGGGTGTGGGAGGTGGAGGAGAGGAGGAGGAGAGGAGGAGGAGGAGAAGACGGAGGGGTGTGGGAGGATAAAAGGGGTAAAAAAGGATGGACACGTGACCAAGCCAATGAGAACAGCGCTTTACATTCCATGGTATGATGACGGTAAATTTGTGATGATAAAAATCAACCAGTAAAAAAACAATCACTGAAAATATCAGCAACGCTGACAGAGATCGCCTTGCACACACACGCACACACACACACAGCTGCTAAGCCCAAGCACAGCTGTGCGGTGTTAAAACAGTGGCTTTACGTGCCGCATTCTCAGAGTGGCCCCCTGCTGGCGGAAGAGAGGAGGTGCGCAGATAGAGGAGCTCCCAAATGGACAAAATCATCATAATCAAGTAAATCTCTCTCTCCCTCTCTTTCTCTCTCTCTCTCTCACACACACACACAGTCTCTCTTTCTGCCTCTCTCTCTCACTCTCTCTTTCTCTCACACACACACACTCTCTCTTTCTGTCTCTCTCTCTCTTTCTCTCTAACATACACACACACACTCTCCCATCTCCCCCTTCCATCTTCTCATCAGAGAGGCTGTGGACATTTCTGAGGACAAAATCATGACAATAAAGGCACCAGCAAATCTCTCCATCTCTCCAAATCTCTCCATCTTTCCCTCCATCTGTCTCTCTCTCTCTGTCACTTTCCAAATCTTGCAAGCCAAGATGATGTTTTTGATTGACAGCGGGTGACATGATTGACAGCACGTCACAGTGGAGTGCAAACATCAGGACTGCTCCTAATGATGATGAGTGAGGTGGTGATGACTCAGTGATGGTGGTGATGATGATGATGATGATGATGATGATGATGGTGATGGTGAAGATGATGATGTGATCATCAAGACATCCTGAGCTCTACTGGGCATGTGCAAACATCAAGGCCCTGGCCTCTACCCCTTTGTGTTTGCTGGCTGTGTGTGTTAGACCATTCACACACACACACCACACACAACACACACACACACACACACAACATCTCTAAGAGCAGTACCACCGAGCCTGTTTGCGCTATCAGATGTGTGTGTCCATCCTCTCGTCTCTTTCTCCTTAAGTCTCCTCTCCTCTCCTCTCCCCTTCCTCCTCCTCCTCCTCCTCATTCACTCGTTCCTTTTTTTGTCTTTCATAATCCTGAGAGTCCAAACAGTAATTAAGTCAATCTGCCCGAAACAGCAGAGAAAATGAAACTGACTGCTAATTAAAACAAGACAAAACCAAAAATCTACATTTGCCACATCTGTACAATTACACGCAGAAGAACAAACAGATTAAAGAAGAAGAGAAAAGACAGAGAACGCCCACGTGAGCGAAAGACATAAA